>JANHGN010008890.1:10292-29780 GCA_024605025.1 Megaceryle maxima
TGGGGAGCCCAGAACTGGACACAATACTCCAGGGGAGGTCTCACCAGTGCAGAGTAGAGGGGGAGCAGAACCTCCCTTGCTCTGCTGGACACTCTCTTCTTAATGCACCCCAGGAGACCATTGGCCTTCCTGGCCACAAGGGCACATTACTGTTCCATGGAGAACTTGTTGTCTACCAGGACTCCCAAGTCCTTCTCCACAGGGCTGCCCTCCAGCAGATCACCTCCCAGTCTGTACTGGTGTACTTAATTCTTCTTCCCCAGATGCAGGACTCTGCACTTATCCTTGTTAAACCTCATCAGGTTCTGCTCTGCCCAGTTCTCCAGTCTGTCCAAGTCTCGCTGGATGGCTGCACAACCTTCAGGTTTCTATGCCAATCCTCCCAGTTTTGTGTCATCAGCAAAACTGGTGAGAAGACACTCTGTCCCATACATTAAAGGAAAGGTGTCTTGAGACTTTGCTTTAGGCTACAGCACAGGTTATTCTCCAAAAGTGCCTTATTAGCTCTAGCAAAGAGCCAGAAAAAAATTTGAAAACTTCTAGGGATTGATCCCCCAGGAATGCTTCTATCCCTGTATTCTCTTGCTGATACTAACCTACCCCTGGTAGCTCATTTACAGCACCAAGACATCTGGACCTGCCACATTTGCTTTAGTGTACAAACCAGGTTATTCTCTAAAATTTCTTTCTTAGCCCTATGAAAGAGCTGAGATTGAAAGTTGAAAATGTCTAGGGATTTATCCCACAGGAAAGATTTAAGCCCAGACTTGTCTTGCTGGCCTTCACTTACTGCTGGCATACCACTCACAGACCCAAGAAAATTTGTCCTTTGCTTTAGCCTACAAACTCTGTTATTCACAAAAAATGCTGTATTATCACTAGGAAAAAGACAACACTAAAAATTTAATATGTGTAGGGTTTGCTTACCCAGGAATGCTACTAGTCCTGATTTGTCTTGCTGGCCCTCACATACCCCTATCAGCCCATTCAAAGCCTCAAAAATCTGCACCTGTCTCCTGTGCTTTAGTCTATAAACCAGGCTGTTCTCAAAATGTGCTTTATTAGCTCTAGCAGACACATGACCAAAAAATCAAAAACATCTACGGATTGTTCCCACAGGAAAGAATCTATCTCTGACTTCTCTTGCTGGCCTTTGCTTACCCCTGGCAGCCAATTCAAAGCACCAAATCTGTACCTGACACCTTCAATTTAGTCTACATGCGAGGTTGCTCACAAAAAGTGCTTTATAAGGTGTAGCAAAGAGCTAACATTTAAAGTTGAAACTGTCTCTTGCCACGTATCCATGTCAGCACCTTCACAGCCCTAAGAAGTTTGTATCTACCTCCTTTGATTTAGCCTGTAAATCAGGTTATTCTCTAAAATTGCTTTCTTGGCCCTTGAAAGAGACAAGATTAAAAATGTGAAACATCTGTGGATTGCTAACCCAGGAAAGTTGGCATTTCTAAATACTCTTGAAGGCACTCACCTAATCCTGCTGCCAATTCACAGCCCCAAGAATTCTGGACCTGCCACATTTGCTGTAGTATACAAACCAGTTTGTTCTCTAAAATTTATTTCTTAGCTCTATCAAAAATCTGAGATTAAACATAGAAAATGTCTAGGGATTGCTCCTTCAGGAAAGATTCTAGGCCCGACTTCTCTTGCTGACCTTCACCTACCCTTTGCAGCCAATTCATAGCACCAAGAAATCTAGACCTACCACCTTTGGTTAAGTGCACAAACCAGCTTGTTCTCAAAATGTGCTTTATTAGTTCTAGCAAAGAGAAAACACTAAATATTGAAAATCTCTAGGAACTGCTCACCCAGGAAAGCTGTTAGCTCTGACTTTTCTTGCTGGTCTTCAGCTACCATGGCAGGCCATTCACAATCCAAGAAATCTTGACCTTCCTCTGTTGCTTTAGCCTACAACCCAGGTTGTTCACAAAGAGTGCTTTATTGCCTCTAGCAAAGAGACGAGCTAAAAATTGAAAACACTGAGGGACTGGTTGCCCAGGTGTACTGCTACTCCTGAATTCCCATGGATGCACTCATCTACCCCTCACAGCCCATTCACAGTCCCAAGAAATCTATAACTGTCTTCTTTGCTTTAGCCCCAAAAGCAGGTAGTTCTTAAAAAAGTACTTTATTAGCTCTAGGAAAAAGCCAAAACTAAAAATTGAAAACCTCTAGGGATTGTTCACTAAGGAAAGCTGACAGTCCTAAATTCTCTTTCTGGCCTTTTCCTACCCCTGGCAGCCAATTCACATCTCCAAGAAATCTGGACTTGACACCTTTACTCAATAGAACAGGTTGTTCTAAAAAAGTACTTTATTAGAGCTATGAAAGAGACAACACTAAATATTGAAAATGTTTAGGCATAGTTCCCCCAGGTATGCTGGTACTCCTGAATTTTTTTCCTGACCTTCACCTATGCTTGGCATCAGATTCACAGCCTTAAAAAATCTGGAACCGCCTCCTTTGAGGCAGTTTTTCTAGAAATCCTAGAAATGAGGTTGTTCTCAAATATTCAAGACTAAAAATTGAAAACGTCTAGCTATTGCTCAACCAGGAAAGCTGCTAGGCCTGACTTCTCAGGAAGATCTTCAGCTACACTTGTCAGCCTATTCACAGACTGAAGAAATCTGGACCTGACTCCTTTGCTTTAGCCTATAAAACCTGTTCTCAGAAACTGCTTCAATAACTGTAGCAGAGAGCCAACAGTAAAATTGAAAATGTCTAGGGATTGCTCTCCCAGGAAAGCTGCTAAATTCTCTTTCTGACCTGTTCCCACCCCTGGCAGACAATTTACAGCTCCTGAAAATACGAACTTGACACCTTTGCTTTATGCTGCAAAACAGGTTGTTCTGAAACAATGCTTTATTAGAGATTGCAAAGAGCCAACACTAAATACTGAAAATGTCTATGGATAGCTCCCCCTGGTATCGTGCTAGTCCTGAGCTCTCTTGGTGGCCCTCAGATACCACTAGTAGCCGATTCACAGACCCAGGAAATCTGGACCTGCCTTATTTGCTTTAGCCTATAAAAATTATTCTCAAATAGGGCTTTATTAGCTCTAGCAAAGAGATTAATCTAAAAATTGGAAACAACTAGTGATTGCCCCAATAAATCTGCACCCGCCTTCTTTACTTTAGTCTATAAACCCGGTTGATTTTAAAAAATGCTTTATTAGCTCTACCAAAGAGACAATAATAAAAATAGAAGACATTAAGATTTTACTCCTACAGGAAAGATTCTAGATCTGACTTCTCCTGATGGCATTCTCCTACCCCTGGCAGACAATTCACAACCCCAAGAAATATGGACCTACCCACTTTGCTTTAAGCAAGAAAAGAATTTGTACTGAAAATGTGCCTTATTATCTCTATGAATGACACATTAAAAAATTAAAACATCTAGGTATTGCTCACCCAGGAGAGCTTCTAGCCCTAAATATTCTTTCTGGCCTTTTCCAATCTTTGGCAGCCAATTCCAAGCCCCAAGAAAACTGGACCCATCACCTTTGCTTTATGCTGCAAAACACAGTGTTCTGAAAAAGTGCTTTATTAATGATAACAAAGAGCTGACACTAATTATTAAAAATATCTGGGAACTGCTCCCACATGTGTGCTGCTATCCCTAAATTCTCTTGGTGGCCCTCATCTACCACTGGTAGCTGACTTACACACCCAAGAAATGAAAGACATGCCTCCTTTACTTTAGCCCAAAAAGCAGGTTGATCTCAAAAAGTTCTTTATGAGCTCTAGCAAGGAGACAAAACTAATAATTGAAAACATCTAGTGATTGCTAAACCAGGAAAGCTGCTAGCCCTAAATTTTCTTTCTAACCAACTGTGGGAGCCCATTCAGAGCTCCAAGAAAACTGCACCAAACACCTTTCCTTTAGTCTACAAACTAGGTTGTTCTCTTGCTTTATTAGTTCTGGAAAGAGATGACACTAAAATTTGAAAACGTCTAGGGATTGCTCACCCTGGAAAGCTGCTAGCCCTGAATTCTCTTTCTGGCCCTCACCTATCACTGGCAGCCCATTCACAGCATCCAAGAAATCCAGACCTGCCTTCTTTGCTTTAGCCTACTGTCACATGAAAGGGTAAAGTAATTTGTCAGAAAATAAACCCCCTTGCATTCCAGCTGGTCCTCAGATATCAGAGGGGCTGGGGCGGCTGGGCTTAGATTCTGAGTGATGTCCAACTGGCATTATTAGTCCAGTCACATCCAGTCTATCTGAACTCTCAGGGTTCCGGATTCACTAATAACACACTGCATTCCCATCTAGTTGTGCTTCATGGTTTCATGCAGCCAGTAAGGAGCTGGTGGTACCCAATTAGAGACTCCTGTGACTAGCAGCATGAATAGTGCAGTTTATTGAGAGCAACAGAAGTACAGGTCCTTGTGGATTGCCGGTGATAAATTCACTGTCCGCAGAGCACGTGCATGTGTACAAAACATGTCAGATTAAAGATCAGCTCAGTAAAATTTCTAAGTTTCCCTGGGAAATACTCATAAAGTCCGTATCTAAGCCAAAGGCATCCCTATGGGGAAGAGAGGTTCAGCCTGTCTACTGATCCCAGGAGTCAGATCAGCAATAGTATCTGTCTAGACTTGTCCATGATGATGTCTTACCTAACATCCCTCCTTACTCAAATCATTTTTATAATAATCTTTACCTTCAAGGTGGAGCTTGAGTGACTCTAGTCATAAATACTGCTATTATGATAGGTGCAAATTTCTCTCACTTCGCTTTTAAAGATATAACTGAAGAAAATTCACAGCGCAAGCTCAGTGAGGGGTGGACACACTTTGGAGGCGGGCAGCCTTTGGGACGGAGGTGTGTTTTGGTATTATAATGACATTATAATGAGCAAAGTTTGCACAAAGGACAGTACTTTGACAAAAACTGACTGAGTGTTGGCCCAGGGTGGCAAACAGGCAGCTTATCAGTCCTGTAGTACTATCAAGTTCTCATCTCTGCTGTGATCTCACAGGGCCTGGCTGTGGAATCTTCACTCCACTCCATCCCCTGTGCTGCTTGCAGGCAGTGTTGCCTAGGGAACTGTTGTGAAATGGATTCCTTGCATACCAGTTGCACTCTACCCTTATAGTCTCTCCAATGTTATACCTTACTTTGATGTGTGAACAATGCTGCACCTTTAATATGATTTTAATTTTTAATTCACCTCCAGTCATTATTCCAGACATACATACCAGGTTATTCTCAAAAAAAATGTTTTATTATCTCTGGCAAACACACAACAATATATATTGAAAACATCCAGAGATTGCTCATCCAGGAAAGCAACTAGCCTTAAATTCTCATTCTGGCCCTCACCTACTCCTGGCAGCTGATTCACAGCCCCAAGAATTCTGGATCTGACACCTTTGCTTTAGCCTACAAAGCAGGTTGGTCTCAAATAGAGCTTTACTAGCTCTAACAAAGATCCCACACTAAAAATTGAAAATGTCTAAGGATTGGTCCCTTAGATATGCTGTTGGTCCTGAACTGGTGGCCCTCAACTACCCCTGACAGCCCATTCACAGCCCCATAAATTCTGGACCTGACACCTTGTCTTTAGCTTACAAAACAGGTTGTTCTCAAAAAGTGCTCTGATATCTGTAGCAATGATTTGATACTAAAATATGAAAACATCAAGAGGTTTTCCCCCATGAAAGACTCTAGACCTGACTTCCCTTGCTGGCATTAAGATACTATTGGCGGCCCATTCACAGCACCAATAATTCTGGACTTGCCACCATTGCTTTAGCCTACAAACCAGGTTGTTCTCTAAAAATGCTTTATTAGCTCTAGCAAAAAGAAGAAACTAAAAATTGAAAAAGTCAAGGGAATGGTCCTCTACATATTCTGCTGGTACTAAATTCTCTTGATGGACCTCACCTACCCAAGGCAGCCAATTTGCAGACCAAGACATCTATAAAGGCCTCCTTTCTGTTAACCCCCAAAAAAGCAGGCTGTTCTCAAAAAGGGCTTTATTAGCTCTAACAAAGACATGACTCTAAAAATTGAAAATATCTACCGATTACAAATTCCAGGAAAGCTACTAGCTGTAAAATCTCTATCTCTCCTGCACCTACCCCTGTCAGTCTATTCACAGCCTCAAGAAATCTGGATCTGACACATTTGCTTTAGCCTACAAAACAGGTCGTTCTCAAAAAGTGATTTATTACCTCTGGCAAAGACATGACTGTAAAAATTGGAAGCATTGAGGTATTGATCTCCCAGGTATGCTGCTAGTTCTGAATTCTCTTTCTGGACCTCATCTACCACTGGCAGAATATTCTAAGCTGAAAGAAATCTGGACCTGCCTCCTTTGCTTTAGCCAACACACTAGGTTGTTCTGAAATAGTGCTGTAATAGATCTAGTAAAGAGCCAACACTAAAAATTTTAGCCATCCAGGGATTGGTAAACCAAGTATGCTACTAAGTTAAGACAGTATGATTTTTCCATTGTCCCCTCTCTCGCCATACTGCCGTGGCTTTCCCGGTTTTACCTCCCCCATCAGTAAATACTGTAAGCCCTGTCACAGGCATGAGACTGCACATTGGTGCTTTTTCTATTCCCACATTATTAAAAAATGTAAACGCTTGATGCGGTGGCTAGTGATTCTTAATAATCCCTCCACAGCCTTGTAGGGCTGCCTGTAGCAGGGTTGAATGTTGTATGGCCTACTCTAGATAATCGTGCTGCAATGGGACCAAAATGGTTGCTGGTTCTTCCCCTGCTATCTCAATTATTCTTTCCCAGCCTCTCATGATAAGTGAGGCAAAGCTTTTGACTCTTGAGCTAATGGTTTTCCCAGGCTGTTCTAAAATTCTTAGAGGCTCTGGTTCATCATCAAGCCACTGCATGATTGCTGCACAGGGATAGTGGTCATGACTGATAATTGCTAAAAGAATCTCTCTCTCTACTGCTCTTCTGTCCCCATACGCTCTAGGTAGCTTGCTTGCATGTGCTCCAGAGCTTGCTGCACCCCAAGAGTGAGACTACGAGGTGAGTTTAAGTCTTCCTCGCCTTTTAGTAATTCTAATAAAGGCCCAAGTTCATGGTTGGTAATTCCACAAATGTTTCTTATCCAATTAATATTTCCTACCAACTCTTGGACATCATTAAGGGTACCAATTTCTGATCTGATTTTTATTTTCTGCGGCCTTATCATTGTCTTTGTAATTTCCCATCCCAAGTAACTCAAAGGTTCCCTTGTTTGTATCTTTTCTGGGGCAGCCTGGAGGCCACCACACTGCAGCATCTTTGTCAAAGTCTGCATCATCTGTTCTTTGTCAAGATGCAATCAGAATACCGTCCATATAATGATACATGACATACTGAGGCTACTGTTTTCTAAGTGGTTCCAATGCCCAGTTCACATAAAGTTGGCACATGGTAGGTGAGTTCTTCATGCCCTGAGGCAGCACTACCCAATGATACCTTTGCATTGGCTTCGCTTTGTTAATTCTGGGAACTGAAAAGGCAAAACGTTCTGTGTCCTGTTCATTGAGTGGAATGGTAAAAAGACCAGTCCTTAAGGTCTATGATCCATATTTTCCAGTTCCGAGGGATCATGCTAGGAGATGGGAGTCCTGGCTGTAGAGCCCCTATGCCCTCAGTCACGTCATTTACCTCTCGTAAATCATGCAGCAAGCACCACTTGCCACTTTTCTTAGGAATAACAAATATGGGCATATTCCATGGACTTGTGGTGGGCTTAATGTGCCCTTTTTCCAATTGTTCCATGACCAATTCTTGCAATTCTGTGACCTTTTCTGCTGTCAGCAGCCACTGATGAACCCATACCGGAGTGTGCTTTCCACTTCAATTTAAGTATCAGTCACTCTTCAATGGCCACTTCAGAAAACCCTGAGGATTGCTGGAAAGGGTACAATTCATTGGACTCAACACATCTCTGCCAAGTAGGCTGATAGGAATGGGTGCTACATAAGGTCTCACAGAGCACGTAAACCCATCTTAGTTTTTACAAGTCATCACTACTGCACTCTGTTGTGCAGTTGAAACTCCCCCCACGCCCATCAGACTGTGAGCAGGGCTGACTAAAAGCCATGACACCGGTCATACATGTTGAGCAATTATTGTGATGTCTGCACTGGTGTCCACCAGGACACCGTGTGTCCATTTTTTTGTCCGTCCTTGTGGGTGTATAAATGTCATTTTCATTGTAGGTCTCCATCAGCCAATGTCCAAAGCGATAAAAAACTCAGGCTGGCTGGTTGATCCGAACCCACCTTCCCCCAGCACTCGTTGCATGGCATTTGGTCCTTGTGCTCTAAAAGGCACTAGCTGAGCTATCTGGCTCACTGCAGGGATGTTCAATAGTGGAGACATCCACACCATTACCTTAACTTGCCCTGTAAAGTCTGCATCTATTATGCCTGCTAAGACAAACAATCCCTTCTTTGTTGTTGACAACCTGCCTAATAAAAGCACACTGAGTCCATACCCCAAAAGTCCAGTAAGGTTTACAGGCACACACTGAACCATGGAATCCCAGAGTATGATTTCTACGGTTGTTTCCACGTCCACTTTGGCACTTCCTGTGGTGCTGACACAGAGGCTTGCCAAGCTACCTGAGTGCTCATCTTCATTTGTGTCTTAGCACGAGGCAGTGGCACGCTTAGCTGGCCGTTTCCCAAAAAGTTTCCGTTGTGATGATACTTCAATCAGCACTCTTCGGCACTATGCCCGGGCTTCTGGCAGCGAGTGCACAACAATTTCTGCTCTCCCCGGGCCCTTTCTTCCCTCCTTGGACCTTTCTTCTGGCTCTGGCATTATGCTTTAAGGTGGCCTGGCTTGCCACAACTAAAGCATGTTCTCTCTAATTCTGGATGTAGGGCTGCAGCAAAGTCTTCCGCTAGAGCTCCCATCTGGTGAGTGGTAGATCCCACCCACTTACAGGCCTCTACCATGTCCATCAGAGATGCTTCTCTTGGCAGAGCCAATAATATCCTCTTACAGTCTATACTGGTGTTCTCGACTGCAAGATTCATTAATATTGCTAATTTGGCATCCTCATTAGTAAAATGTTTATTCAGCGCATCTCGCAGTCGGTCTGAAAACTGCATATCGGACTCCTGATTCCCCTGCTTGATTTGGTGTAGGAAGGTTGAACCTTTCCTTACTCTGGGATGGTCAATAAGGCTTTTAACACTAGTCTCCCTACCAGCTGCAGTGCGTCCATCAGCAGCCTTGCTTGCAGCTGTACATTAAGAAACTGCCCCTGCCCTGTCATCTGTTCGGAAGGGATATGCTGCAGAGGATCACCCTGTTTTTCAACAGTTCTGCAGCACAGAGCTTGTGCCATCTATTCTTCCATAACAATCTCTGAGTGAGAGTCAATATCATATCCACCATTTGCACACAGTCATAGGGGGTTAGAAGCTCTGCCCCAAAAATGTTATCTAGCAACTCCTGAGTAAAAGGTGCCTGGAGTCCGTACTGCTGTATGGACTTCCTTAACCATAGACCAATGAAAGGGAGCCCACTGATGCAGCTGCCCCTGCTCGATGGTAACTGGGAACACTTCCAGGATGGAAATCCACTCCCTCAATGGTCCTTCATACGTTTGTTTCCTACTATTCCTCAGGTCAAAACACTCATATTTCTCCAGCTTTGTCTTCTGCCACGCCCCCAACATTTGCTCGGGGGGGTCTGACCACTCATCATTGCTGTCATCCAGCAGCGGAAGGTATAAGGCAGCTGGGGGAGTCAGAGATGTGGGTGGAGGCAGAGGTGACGGCAGCAGTCAACCTTGCTGAGGGGGTTTTGGTGGGGGGGGTGGTTCCTCCTTTTCTGCCCTTATCAAGTTCACAGCATAAATGACAAGGCCAGGTCGGAGTTCATTGTGGACATTCATTTGAGCTCTCTCCCCCTTCCCACTCTTACTTAAGGTATTCGGCACCAGGGTCATGAAGGGGGGATGCTAAGGGTATCAGTTGCATTGCCACTTCAGCACCCAGGGCTATGTTCTGTTCTGCTTTTAAATCTTTTAAAGTGGAAAGGATCAATTTCCAGGTGGTAGCCAGCTCTGAGGCATGGTTATCACCGTGAGCAATCATATCCCACAGCTTTTCCCCTATTCCTTCCCAGGTTTACGGGCGAAACGCCGTCGCCGCGTCAGGAGGATACCCTTGATTACAGCACCACCTTTACAATCTCCGTACAAAGATTTCATTTTATTTCATTCCTCTCTTAGAGAGTATATGCAGCAGGAGTCTGACTTTCGCACTCTCTTCAGTGGATGTGTTCTGCCCCATGCTGCCCCTGTTGGCTCACCTCGCTGGGTGCTTTTTCTACATTTCAACTTCTGCTTCTGCTCAAGTTGCTTCCTTGACTCCCCTGCTTCAGTCCAGCTGACAGCAGTGTTTCCAGCCAGGCTTCCCCCATAGCGTCCTCTACACTTTCTTCCTGGCAATCACATCAGGGTCACCATCGGTGGGGGGAGAATGGACTTTGGCAACTCCATGGGTGTGGGAGATTACAGAATGGATTCAACCCAGACCAATATGATCAAAGTTGAAGACCTTTATTCAAGCACACACACAGCTTATATATCTTTCTTATATCAGTACACGAGCTACGTTACATTGCTATTGGCTACATGCTCTGTCCATATGCCTAATTATCACTAATATTTGGTTAAAGCTACACAGCCATGTCTTACTTAGAAGGCAGTTGTTGACATCCTGAGAGTCTCTTACCCTGTTGTTGACTTTCTTGCAAGTTCTTCTGTTGTTGGCTTTCTCACAGCTTCTTCTGTTGTTGACTTTCTCGCAGTTTCTATCTTGTTCTAGCAGCTTCAGCTCACTGTTATTGCGAGACAGCTCTGCCTTGACATGTCTCTACTTGCCCCTCAGGCCTGATTTTATTAGGGCAATCCCAGACATGTCAAGGCAATACTGAGTCTGGATGGGCCACATGTCCATTCTCCTCAAGATGCGTTACTACACATGGGAGTTATAAAGTGAAAACCTTTATTATTAGTACATCCCTTGATTATATAGAGCAAGCTTCACTGATCATGCACACCAACAACAATAATGATTGGATACATGCTATAGCCCACACGCTGTTCACACGCCTAAATCTACTACATGATGGGCTGTCATCTAACTCACGCAGTATCCCCCACGTCCTGCTTTTCTTTACTTTGCTCTGCTTTATCTTCTTGCTTCCTTAGCTTTTCTCCACTGTTCTTCCTTCACGCTCTTACCATGGTTCAAGGACAGTTCATGATAACAGTGTCTGTTTTCTTCCAGCCAAGATCCCACGAATCTCCGTTGATTTAGCTGCCAAAGCAGGTTGTTGTCAAAGAGTGCTTTTCTATCTCTTGTGAAGTGCCAACACTAAAAATTTAAAACATATAGGGATTGCTCATCCAGGAAAGCTGCTAGCCATAAGTTTAATTGCTGAGCTTTTCCTACCCCTATCAGCCTATTCCCAGCCCTAAGAAATCTGTACCTACCTCCTTTGCATTAGTCTACAAACCAGGCTGTTGTCAAAAAATTCTTTATTAGGACTGGCAAAGAGACAACAGTAAAACTTAAAACTTCTCTTGCTAACCTTCACCTACCCCTGCAGCTCATTCAAAGCCCCAGGTAAACAAGACCTGCAATCTTATCTTTAGGTTACAAACCAAGATGTTCTCAAAAGTGTTTTAGTATTTATAGCAAAGAGATGACACTAAAAATCAACGGTGGCACATCCACATTTCTTGGTCTTGTGAATGAGCTAACAGTATTAGGTAAGGGCCAGCAAAAGAATTCAGGTCTATCAGCTTTCCTGGGTGAGCTATCCCTAGATTTTTTCCTTTATAATTGTTGACTGTTAGATAGAGCTAACAAAGCAAATTTTGAGAACAACCTGGTTTGTAGCTTAAAGGAAAGGAGGAGGGTCCATATTTCTTGGGGCTCTTAATAGTCTGTCAGAGCTAGTTGAAGTCCAGAAAGAGAATTTAGGGCTATCAGCATTCCTTGTATAGCAATCCCTAGACATATTCATTTATTATTTTTGTTAAAAAAAAAAAAAATAAAAAATCAACAACTTGTTAAGAATGAACTGTTTTTTACACTAAAACAAAGGTGTGAGGTCCAGATTTCTTGGTGCTGTGAATGGGCTGACAGGGGTAGGTGGGGGACAGCAAAAGAATTCAGGGGTTGCGTTATTACTGGGGAAACAATCCCTAGATTTGTTCAATTTTTAATGTTGGCTCTTTGCTAGAGCTGATTAAGCACATTTTGAGTGATGTGCAGAAATCAGACTCCACAACCTGGAGGTTGTAAAGTAGGTATGTTTATTCATCACTGGGCAGCATGGGGGGGTTGCCCCACTACAATCGTGTGCACCTCAGGCAGTCTTGTGCAGCTTTTTAGAGCTAAACATTACATATTCAATGGGTTTCACAATAAGCATATATATGTGCATTATCTATCCCCACGTCACATGCAGATGAGGTCTTCTCCGTTTTGAGCAGGAGCAATATTTTCTGATGGTGGTTGCCAGGGGTCTTGAAGATGAATTAAAACATCTTCTTCACCACTAAATTTTTGACCTCAGGTCCTTGCACATGCTCTGCAGGTGCTTGGCAGACCTTCAGATCACAACACCAGTTCTGACTGATTGAAGTTCCCCTCTCCTCATTCTTATCACAACTGTCCAGTACTTGACTCCTCCCCCTAAGCAAGCAATGGCATAAGGACCCCAAAACTAACAATCCTGTTATCTTTTCTTGCTCATCCTAAATTCCCTTTGTCATTGAGAACAACCTGTTTTGTAGCCTAAAGAAAAGATGGAAGGTCCAGATTTCTTGGGTTTGTGAATAGGCTGCTAGGGTAGGTGAGGGCGAACAAGAGAATTCAGAGCTAGAACATTCTGGGAGTAACAATCCTCAGAAATATTCAATTTTTAGTGTTGGTTCCTTGCTAAAGCGCTTAAAGCACTTTTTGAGACCATCCTGGTTTGTAGGCTAAAGCCAAGGTGTTTGGTCTAGTTTTCTTGGAGCTCTGAATGGGCTGCCAAGGGTAGGTGAAGGTCAGCAAGAGAATTCAGTGCTAGTAGCATTCCTGGGTGAAAAATCCCTAGATGTTTGCAATTTTTACCTTTGGCTTTATTAAAGCCATTTTTGAGAACAACCTGTGGTATAATCTAAAGCAAAGGTGGCAGATGCAGATTTCATGGGGCTGTGAAGGGGCTGCTAGGCGTAGTTAAGTCATTAAGACAATTCAGCCTATCAGCTTTCCTGGTGGAGGAATCCCTAAACGTTAACAGTTTTTGCTATTGGCATTTTACTAGAGATATTAAAGTACATTTTGACAACAACCTGGTTTGTAGGCTAAAGCAAAGGTGACAGGTCCAGATTTCTTGGGGCTTTGAATGGGTGGCCAGGGGTAGGTGCGGTCCAGTGAGAGAATTCAGTGATAGAAGTATTCTTGGGGGAGAAATCCTTACATATTTTGACATTTTTTTCAGCTTTTTCCTAGAGCTAATAAAGTATCTTTTTTAGACTATCCTCGTTTGTAGGCTAAAGCAAAGGTGTTTTGTCCATCTTTCTTTCAGCTCTGAGTGGGATGACAGAGGTAGGTGAGGGTCAGCAAGAGAATTTAGGGCTAGACACTTTCCTGGAGGAGTAATCCCTAAACATTTTCAATTTTTAGTGTCAGCTCTTTGCTAAATATTATAAATCAATTTTTGAGTAAAACCTGTTTCGTAGCCTAAATCAAAAGCAGGAGGTCTAGAATTTTTGTGGCTGTGGATTGGCTGCTAGTTATAGGAAAAGGGCAGCAATTAAATTTCTGGCTAGCAGATTGCCTGGGTGAGTAATCCCAGGATGCTTTCAATTGTTAGTGTTGGTTCTGTGCTAGAGCTAGTAAAGCACTTTTTGAGAACGACTTGTTTAGTAGCCTAAAGCAGAGGTATCATGTCCAGATATCCTGGGGATGTGAATGGTCTTCTATTGTTTAGATCAGGGCCACATAGATAATTTAGGGATTGCAGCTTTCTTGGAGCAATCCCTAGATGTTTTTAAATTACAGTGTTGTGTTTTTGCCAGAGATAACAAAGCACATTCTGAAATCAGACTGGTCTGTAGGCTAAAGCAAAGGTTTCAAGTCCAGATTTCTTTGTGCAATGAATAGGCTATCAGGGGTAGGTAAGGATCTGCAAGAGAATACAGGTCTATCCACTTCCCAAGGTAGCAATCCCTAGACAAATTCAATATTTAGTGTTGGATCTTTGCTAGCACTAAAAAAGCAATTTTTGAGAATAACCTCTCTTATAGACTAAAGGAAAGATGGCAGGTCCAGATTTCTTCTGGATATGAATGGGCTGCCAGGGCTAGGTTAGAACCAGGAAGATAATTCAGGGCTAGTAGCATTCCTGGAGGAGCAATCCCTAGATCTTTCAGCTGTTACTGCCAACTCTTTGATAGAGATAATAGTTTTGAGAACCTGTTTTGTAGCCTAAACAAAGGTGGCAGATCCAGATTTCTTGGGGCATTCAATGGGCTGCCAGGGGTCGGCAAGGTTCAGGAAGAGAATTCAGGGCTAGAATCTTTCTTGGAATAACAATCCCTATGCATTTTCAGTTTTTAGTGTCAGCTCTTTGCTAGAGCTAATAAAACACATTTTCCGAACAACATGTTTTATAGCCTAAAGCAAAGGTGGCAGATACAGATATATTAGGACTGTGAATGGAATGACGGGGGTAGGTGAAGGCCAGTATTACAATTCAGGGATAGCAGCATTCCTGGATGAGCTATCTAAGCGTTTTCAATTTTTTACATTTGGCTTTACTAAAGCCATTTTTGAGAATAAACTAGGCTATAACCTAAAGCAAAGGTGGCAGATGCAGATTTCATGGGTCTGTGAATGGGCTGCTAGGCATAGTTGAGGGTCAGGAAGATAATTTAGCCTATTAGCTTTCCTGGGGTAGTAATGCCTAGACATTTTCAATTTTTAGTGTGGTCTTTTTCCAATACAATTTTTGAGAAAAACCTTGTTAGTAGGCTAACACAAAAGTTTCAGGTCCAGTTTCTTAGTGTTGCCTGCTGGGGTTAGGCAAGGGCCTTCAAGAGAATTCAGGTCTAGCAGTTTCCTGTAGTAGCAGTCCCTATACATACTAAAATCTTACCATCAGCTCTTTGTAGAGCTAATAAAACACTTTTTGAGAACAACTGTTCTATAGTCTAAAATAAAATTGTCAGGTCCAGATTTCTTGTGGCTGCCAGGGATAGGTGAAGGCCAGCAACAGAACTGTCAGCTAGCAGCTTTTCTGGAGTAGCAATCCATAGACATATTCAATTTTTAGTGCCCGATTTTTACTAGAGATAATTTTCAGAACCATATGGTTTGTAGGCTAAAGCAAATGTGGGAACTCTGTATTTACTGAGGCTGCAAATGGGCTGTAATGGGGAAGTGAGGGGTAGGAAGGGAATTTGGGGATAGCAGCTATTATGCATGAGCAACCCATTGACATTTTCAATTTTTATTGTTGCATCTTAGCTAGAGCTAATAAAGTACTTTTTGAGGAAAACCTGTTTTGTAGCTGAAAGCAAAGGTGGCAGGACCAGATTTCTTGGGGCCAGTATGGATTGATATCGGTAGATAAGGGCCAGGAACAGAATTCAGGGCTAGCAGTTTCCTGGAATAGCAATCCCTATAATTATTACTAAATTTTAACATATTAAATTTTTAGTATCTGATCTTTGCTAGAGCTAATAAATCACCTTTTGAGAACAACCTGGTTTGTAACTTAAAGCAAAGGATGCAGATGCAGATTTGCTGGGGCTGTGAATTGGCTGCCAGGTGTAGGTGAGGGCCAGCAAGCAAATTCAGGGCAGCCGCATTCCTGGTGAAGCAATCCATAGACATTAAATTTTTTACTGTCATCCCTTTCACGGAGCTAATAAAGCACCTTTTGTGAATAACCTGTTCTGTGGCCTAAAGAAAAGGTGGCATGTCCAGATGTGGGAACAATCCCTTGACATTTCAGATTTTACTGTCATCTCTTTCTTAAAGCTAATAACACAGATTTTGAGAACAACTTGAGCTGTAGACTGTAGCAAATGTGGCAGATACAGGTTTCTTGGGTCTATGAATGGGCCAACAGGGATAGGTGAAGGTCAGCAAGAAAAGTCAGGGCTAGAATCTTTCATGGGGGACCAATCCCTTTGGGTTTTCAATTTTTAGTGTAGGATCTTTTCTAGAACTAATAAATCACTTTTTAAGAATAACCTGTTTTGTCACCTAAAGCAAAGGTGGCAGTTAGCAATTTCTTGTGGCTGTTGTCAGCCATAAATGAAGGCCACAAATTTAATTTAGGGCTATCAGTTTTCCCAAGGGAAATATCCCTTCAAGTTTTAGTGTTGGGTCTTTGCTAGAGCTGATAAAGCACTTTTTGAGAATAGCCTGGATTTTAGGCTAAAGCAAATGTGTCAGGTCCAGATCTCTTGTTGCTGTAATGGGCTGCCAGCATTAGCTAATATCCAGGGAGAGAATTCAAGGCTAGCAGTTTCCAGGAGTAACAATACCTAGACAAATTAATGTTTTAGTGTAGGCTCTTTCCTAGACCAAATAAAGCAAATTTTCAGAAAACTGTGTTTTGTAGATTAAAGGAAATGTGTGAGGTCCATACTTCTTGGCCCTGTGATTAAGCTGCAATGGGGAGTTCATGGACAGCAAGGGAATTCAGGCTAACAGCTCTTGTGGGGGAGCAATCCCTAGACATTTCCAATTTTTAGTGTTGGCTCTTTGATAAATCTAATAAAGTACTTTTTGAAAATAACCTGTGCTGTACACTGAAGTAAAGGCAGGAGATTGAGATTTCCTGGGGATGTGAATGGGCTGCCAAAGGTAGTTGATGACCAGCAAGAAAAATCAGGGGTAGAAGCTTTCCTGTAGTAGCAATCCCCAGACATATTCAACTTTTACTGTTGGCTTTTTGCTAGAGCTAATAAAGCACTTTTTGAGAACAGCCTCTGTTCTAGACTAAACCAAAGGTGGCAGGTCCAGATTTCTTGAGTCTCTGAATGGATTACCAGGAGTAGGTGAGGGCCAGCAAAAAAAAAATTCAAGCTTAACATCTTTCCTGGGGTAGCAATCCCTATTCATTTCAATTTTTACTATTGGCTCTTTGATAGAGCCAATAAAGGACTTTTGGGGAAAAACTTGGTTTGTAGTCCAGTGGAAAGTGGCAGTAGCTAGCAGCTTTCATTGGGGGAAAATCCCTCGATGTTTTAAATTTTTACTGTTGGCTCTTTGAAAGAAAAAAAAAAAAAGGCAAGTTTTCAGAACAACCTCACTGTAGCCTAAACCTTAGGTGGCAGGTCCAGATTTCTTGGTGCTGCGAATGGGCTTCCAGCAGTACCTGAGGGCCATCTAGAGAATTCCTGGGTTAGCTGCTTTCCTGGGGGAGTAGCCCCTAGAAAATTTTAATTTTTAGTGTTCTTCTTTTGCTAGAACTAATAAAGATTTTTTTCCAGAACAAATTCAATTGTAGCCTAAAACAAAGGTGGCAGGTTCAGATTTCATAGAGATGTGAATGGGATGGAAGAAGTAGTTGAAGGCCAGCAGGAGAATTCAGGGCTTACAGTTTCCTGAAGTAGCAATCCTTAGACCTTTTCCATTTTTATTTTCGGCTTTATGCAGTACCTAATAGAGCACATTTTCAGAACAACCTTTTTTGTAGCCTAAAGCAAATGTGGCAGGTCCAGATTTTTTGTGTCACTGAATAGGTTGGCAGAGGCAGGTGAAGGCCAGCAAGAGAATTCAGGGCCAGCAGCTTTCAAATAGTATCAGTCCCTACACATTTCAATTTTTACTGTTGGCTCTTTGATAGAGTTTAGAAAGCACATTTTGAGAACTTGTTTTGTAGTTAAAGCAAAGGTGACAGGTCCCAGTTTCTTGTGGCTCTGATTGGGTTGCCAGGGGTAGGTGAGGACCAGCAAGAGAATTCATAGCTATCAGCATTCCTGGGGTAGTAAATCTTAGACATATTAAATTTTACTGTTGGCTCTTTGCTAGAGCTAATAAAGCACATTTTGCAAACTACCTGTTACGGAGACTAAATCGGAAGAGGCAGGTCCAGATTTTTTGCTGGAAGGTATAGTAGTAGGCCAGTAACAGAAGTGAGGGCTTGCAGGTTTCCTGGGTGATCATAGAATCATAGAATGGCTAGGGCTGGAAGGGACCTCCAAAGGTCATCTAGTCCAGCCCTCCTGCAGTGAGCAGGGACACCCTCAACTAGACCAGGATACTCAGAGCCTTGTCCAGCCTCAGCTTAAGTATCTCCAGGAATGGGGTCTCAACCACCTCCCTGGGTAGCCTATTCCACTGCTTTACCACCCTCAATGTAAAGAACTTCTTCCTGATGTCCAGTCTAAATCTACTCTTCTCCTATTTAAACCCATTACCGCTCGTCCTTTCACTACAGGACCTCGTAAACAGCCCCTCTCCAGCCTTCCTGTAGGCCCCCTTCAGGTACTGGAAGGTGGATATTAGATCTCCCCGGAGCCTTGTCCTCTCAAGGCTGAACAACCCCAACTCCCTCAGCCTGTCCTCATAGGAAAGGTGCTTCAGCCCTCTGATCATCTTTGTGGCCCTTCTCTGGACACGCTCCATGATCTATGTCTTTCCTGTGTTGAGGGCTCCAGAGCTGGACACAGTACTCCAGGTGAGGTCTCATCAGAGCAGAGTACCGGGACACAATCACCTCCCTTGATCTGCTGGCCACACTACTCTTAATGCAGCCCAGGATGCAGTTGGCCCTCTGGGCTGCAAGTGCACACTGTTGGCTCATGTCCAGCTTCTCATCCACCAACACCCCCAAGTCCCTTTCCGCAGAGCTGCTCACCAGCACCTCATCTCCCAGCCTGGATTGATAGTGAGGGTTGTTCCAACCCAGGTGCAGGAGCCTGCACTTAGCCTTGTTAAACCTCACGAGGTTCACCTGGGCCCACCTCTCCAGCTTATCCAGGTCCCTCTGGATGACATCCCATCCCTCCAGCCTGTTGACAGCACCACTCAGCTTGGTGTCATCTGCAAACTTGCTGATGGTGCACTCGATCCCGCTGTCAATATCATTGATGAAAATATTAAACAGTACAGGTCCCAGTACAGACCCCTGTGGGATGCCGCTAGTCACTGGCCTCCATCTGGACATAGAGCCATTGACCACCACCCTCTGGATGTGACCATCCAGCCAATTCCTTTTCCACTGAACAGTCCACACTTCAAATCTATATCTCTCCACCTTGGCGAGTAGGATGTTGTGGGGGACCATGTCAAAAGCCTTGCAGAAGTCCAGATAGATTACATCCACAGGTCATCCCTTGTCCACTGAGGTAGTCACCTTGTCATAGAAAGCCACTAGATCCGTCAGGCAGGATTTGCCCCTGATGAAGCCATGTTGGCTGTCTTTCATCACCCCACTGTCCTCTATTTGCCTTGTTA
>JANHGN010008890.1:43161-72729 GCA_024605025.1 Megaceryle maxima
GTTATAACATTGTAACTTTTTATTTCATATATTCTTTGTCTTTTTATATTCTTTTATAACTGCAGGCCTAATTTATGCTATGTATTTATTACATTTTCTCTCTTAGGTGTACTTCAAGTGACAATTGTCTTCCAGGTGTATAAGAACAGCCCTTTAAGGAAAATTATTTCTAAAAATAGTAATTGTCCTTTAAACAGAAGAATCAAAATTTAAGATCTAAGAGAAAATTTATCACTTCACAAGGTCTTTCTAACATGGTAAATTTACATGCTTACTTATTCTTCAGATTATTGATGAATAGTTTTTAATAGTGTCACCAATCAGGCTGAAAATTCATCTTTGCAGATTGCCCAGGTTGCCAAGAAATATGGAAAATTCAATTTTGCTAGTAAAGGGAAAAAAAAAACCAAACCAACCAACCAAGCAAAAATATCAACTTATACATAGTATAACAATTTCATTTTAATGGATATTTGGCCCTCATATGAGAATTGCAGTTACACTGTTTTCTAGACAGAGCTCCCCACATGCTATGGAAAGTTTGCAACAAATCTGCCAGCCTGGTAGTTTAAGAATAATCAGATACTGTACTAGAAACAGTCTGTTACTCAGCTGCATGGTCTTGAAGATAACTTGATATTCCAGAGCTCTGTGTTCCCTTGTCATGTAGCTGTAGAGGTGGAAGTCAGTACACCAGGGGGAGGAGTAAGTGAAAGCAGAGTTACAGATTCCATAGGAGACAAATGGCAGCTCAGCAGCACTTGGCATCAGCACTACACTAGTATCTCTGGTGGACCTTGGAGGATGTTTGAGGAGGTTCCTTCATACAGGGACAACATTGTGTTACTCTCAGACCCATAAACTTGTGTCTTCAAAGAGCTGGCTCCTGATGAGCCTCAGCTGAGTGAGGAAGAGCCTGAAAAGGAGGTGGCACATCTGCAGAAGATGGATCATCAATGCCAGTTCATGGAGGACTGCTCTGATACAACAGCCAGTGCTGTGTTTGAAAACTATCACTCTTCTGAACAGAAGCATGAGGTAGCAGTTCCCATATCCCAGAAGACGCAAGACTTCAGCAAGGACAACAAGAAAGTGGCTCAGAAATAACTTGGGAGCCAGAGGAGACAGGGACACAGGGGGCATAGTACTTGGTTGAGTTCCTATGGGCATTCTGAAGGAAGTGCTTTGTCTCCAGAACTGTCAGAGTAAGATAGGCATACAACTGATTAAGATTAAGAGTCAAGAGAGATTTTTATCATGAAATGCTGTGATTTGAAGTAAAATGCATTATTTTTGCTTTGTTTTCATATTTGTAAAGAAAATGTGCAATAAATAAACCAAGGTGTTTTAAAGATTTGCTAAAATATGAAATATAAAAGATCTGTCCTTGAACAAAAAACTTTTCTCAATACTGATATGAGATGATACCATATATAATACTGATATTATCTACCTGTTCGGACACAAAATAATGAAGAGTCTCTTTGGTCAATAAGCACCCGTGAAACCAAAACAAAAATGCTAGGGATGAGTTTATTTTTAATTGAGAATGATATGACAGAGCTTCCCACTATTTATTAACACAGTTTTAGTTTTCATCCTTTCTATTCAGAGGAAAGATTTAATCTTTTGTACCACCAAAATCTATTAAGCACTATTAAAGAGAAGGTGAAAACATCTTACAGCAGCGTGCTATACAAATGTTTTGAAAGAGTAATTTAAAGTCTGAAGCAGTAGTCCTACTCACAGAATTTCTAATATTTTTCTTATTACATTTTCAATAAAGTAAACCTCAGTGTAAACAATAATGTGGTATTTTAAGTAACATTCTCACAAAAGTGAATCAGTTGCAAACTTCAGCAAAGTAAGAATAGGTGCAAGATAGCTTGTGGTTACATTAAAAAGCACCCTTTTGCCTTTGCAAAGCTGTGCTGTTCAGGTATTTTCCTTACACTGCTAGAATAAATTATTCTAGATCATTCTGGAGGTAGAAATTAACTTCTCCTAGTGAAGTGCTTGGTTAACTTGTACAAATGCCCCTCATTTCCCTCACCAACAGGTAAATACTTTATGCCTCATCTAGATCATGCTCACTAAGAGCAACATTGTTCCTCTGTGATTACAGATGAGTTTCAATTAATCTCCCACCTCTCATTTCGAGGTTGCAAAATCCTCAAATGCTAACCAAAAAACCCCACAGTTTTATTTACAAACTTTCAGTGAAACGTGAATAGAATAATTAAGATAGCTGCATGCATCCCAATCAACTAAAATAAAACAACATTAATTATTGTTTCCATATTCACTGGCATATCAGACTCTGTCTTACTAAAGGGATATCTTAAAGATCCTTGGTTCTTCTGTTGTGTTTCAATAGGCTTAAAAGAGTCTATATCCATTGTTTAATTTACATCTACTTTAACTGATTAGTGCAATAATTTGCTTTTAGTTGGAAAGAGAAAATAAACTGACTTTGGTACAAATGCTGAAGGACAGTACTGACAGAAAGAAAAATAGATCTGTCTGCTGGTATCTGTAATCCTGCCACCAGTATAGAGCTGAGAAGCCAGAATGCAGGTATAAAGGCCAAGGTTTTGCTATCCAAATATCCATAACAGCAATTAATTTAAGTTCATGGCATTGGATTCAAAATAGGGAGCCAACAATCCAATTCCTAAGGCTGCAACAGGTGTCCTGTTAAAATGTGATAAAGTAATTTATTTAATAGATTCAGGAATGCGTACTTAGTCTAAGGCATCAAATACTACCTAACAATAACACTAGCAAAGAAGCAAATTGCTTAAAGATAGACCTAAAGTACTAAAATACTTTGCTGAATCGAGGTTTGTGAATTGAAGTTTCTCAAATGAAGACACTACCACTCTTTTTTATTTTTCCCCTCAAGTCTCAACAGACCTGGTGCCTACCATATGACCAGTTTTACTTCTGTAGACCATCTCCGTTAGTACAGATAAAGAATTTAGCACAGTTAATCCTGATATTATTCAGGTTGTCCTTGTCTTTCAGTACACATAATAATGGTGCATCTTTTCCATTCTTTATGATACAATGAAATTGAGCTAATAAAAAAAAAAAAAAAAAAAGGTAGATACCATTAAATTTTCTTAGAAGACTTTTCCAAAATCTTACTAATCCTGTGAGATAGGAGGGAACCAGTTAGTACTAGGTTAGAGAATAAAGAAGTAAAAATATAATTGTCCCTGACAGAGAAGAGCCTGAATTCAATGTGAGAACAGACACAAGGCAAAAATCTGTTTTATAGCATCCCTTGCAGTAATAAAAATTGCTGCTGGAGGCCACCTTCTGAGATGGTGCTAAAATAATTTCCTGTGATCTTTGAAGCTTGTTTCTGTACAGATAAAAGTACACAAAATAGTCTGTTATTGGGGAAAAAGGTGATAAAAGAACAAAAAAAACCCCCATAAAATAAAAGGACTTTGACATTTAAATCCCATGTCTGGAATTTAAAATAATGTTCCTTTTTCCAGCAAAGGACTGTCCTAAAAGAAACCCACAACAAAACCAGGCTCTTATCTTTCTCCAGAAATAAAAAAGAAATAATGATTGCACAGATATTTTATACTTAATAAGTAGTTCAGATGAACTTAAAAAATGACACAAACCTTAAAAATGTCTTGATTAAGCCATTAAGATGGAAATCATCACACTAGAGTGTCTCATCCATATTTTTAAATTATTCTATAAGAAAAAATAATTTGTTGGGGTTTTTTTTTCCCAGTAACTTGTGTTTATATTACCTCATGTTTGTTTTTAGCATTTAAGGTAGCATGAAGGCAAGACTACAAAAGGAATGCAAGGAGTTTTTTGTGTATGTTAATAATGTTGAAATAGTTAAAGGACTTTACTGCTTGGGAAAGTCAGAAAGAGCAGTCTTTCTGACTATCTACCCACAAAACCAAATTGTCCTTCTGTTCTGTCAGCAGTTTCCAGACTAGTCAGACTATCTCATATGTTGGAGAGATTCCAATATATATGTACGCTAGTGTTTTGCCAGGCCACACTGGGCAGGCTGCTTGCAGGTAGGTTGTGCAGATGAGTCAGAGATAAAGTGTTGTTTGCCAGTGTTCATGGCTAGTCCTAAACAAGTTTAGGAAGTAGTAATGCTAAAACTACAGAAAAAAACCCCACATTTCCAAACTCTAAGATAGGTACTATAGTAGAGTGGATAGGGTCATGACAGAAACACATTGAGAAATAGGCTCTACACTGCATAATTACTACTGCTATGAGCCCATTTGGTGGAGACACAGATTCCCAATAAGGTTCTATGTAACAATCCATGGGGTGTAACTCAGGAATTTCTCTTGCCCCAATTTCACTGATAGTGGGGAGTGAAAAAGGGGAGGAACTTCCTTCATACTGTGGTTTAATCCACTGTGAGTACTCAGTATTTTTAAAGTATATGGAAAATTTGTCCAGGGAATACCAAGAGTTAGGGCTGGGCCAGCCATTACATGAATGACTAATGCTCTCTGTTAACCACTCTCCCTTCCCCAAAGGAAAGAGAAAATGAAAGATGATGGATTTCAACATAAACCTAAACCAACTTTTATTAAAATAACAGCAATAAAATGAAATTCAAACATATATATACAAAACCAATATCAAATCCAACCCCCCTGATCGCAATTACATCACCAATGATGATGAGGAGCAGGCACTGGGGAAGTTCCAGGCTCAACTCAGCAGCAGATGGGAAGCAGATTCAGGAGCTGGATTCTAGAACACATGGATTGGGATCAAAGGCAGAACAGAGAAGTCCTCTTCAGGTTGCTGGCCATTGAAGAAGAGAGCTTGAACCCCGTGATACCTCAGCTTTACACTGAATATGATGCATATGGAATGGAATACCTTGTTGGTCAGTTTAGGGTCACCTTTCCTATCTACTTCTTACCACTGGAGTGACCTTCTACTTTCTGCATCCCCAACATGGCACACAAGATTTAGCAGTGGCCTTGGTCTCCACAGGAGCAAGTATAAGCAAAAGCCTTTTTGCACACCAATCCTTGGTAGTAACGCTAAACAGGGAGCATTATCACTGTTGGAAACAGACACTGTCTGTGAAAATATGATGCTAACTTCAGAAAGTATAGTTACTTAGAAGAGACAGCTGAAAAGTAAAATCACTGAACAGAATTAATTCTGTTCTAGGTCAAACCAGTACAGGGAAATTTAAGAAAATACGGTATTCTATGATAGGTTTTGCAAATCTTCCAAGGATTTAATTTATTACCTCAAATGAAAAAAAAAATTACATCCACATGTATTTAAATGGTGCTAATTTAAATTTACTTAATTACTTAATGTTTTCCAAATGTCATAATATGTTACCAAATCACCTAAAAACTGTTAATCTGCCCTCTTGACTGCCTTGCAGCTACAGTTTTTTGCATTTGGACATCACCTTGTGGTAAATTTGTCTACATCTATTAACATGAGAGTAGCTAAGTCTGAGTTAGCACCTTGGCTTTATGATCCATATTGCATAAGCGGTAGTGAAATGTTTATAGTTTTCTTGATTACATCTTACCATTTCACGCTTAATATCACACTACTATAAAGAGAACACCTTGCACTTTCCAGAGCTGTTGTTCCAGGCTATTTGTAGAGTAGAGCACTACATCTGTTTATATGGTGTTGGCATTTCATATTTGGATGTTTTGGCCGTAGAAGAGTGTCATCTGCATCTTAACTGCCTAGGAGAAAAAATATACTAATGCAGATGTTGTTTCTAGTTATCTGGGTATCAAAATGTAATAAATAACAACAACTTTTATTTAAATGAAAGATCAGATTATGGCAAACAATTCCACGGAAACAGAAGATTTCCATGACAAAACTGCAATCATAAAATATACCAAACCTTGAAAGTTGAGTAGCATTTTAGCAAACATTAAAAAAAGCAATATAAGATTTGGACTCTGAAATTCAACTTCTGTGTTTGTGCATAATTTGTGCAGGTTTAACAGTCTGCTTTGATTTCAGATGATAGTCTGCCTTCACTTACTAAAGTCCTGTATTATCGATCACCCAGATCATCAAGAATAGCTTCTAGACCTTGAATGGATGACTCAACATTTTGAAGCAGGAAAGTAATTATGTATGACTTCTGAATACCACTAAAGTCATTTACAAGGTAAGTGTTCAGATGAATAATTATTTTTGACAGCATTCAGGCAAATATGGATATTCAGAGTCATTTTTACAGTCAATATAAAGTTACTTGAAAACTCATAGTCTAAAAGAACAAAAGCATAGGTACTTTGTGATAGATAGATAGATAGATAGATAGATGACAGATTGATTGGTTGATTAGGAGCCAGCATCAGCTGCAGACCACAGTTTAGCAGGTGCCCACAGGCCAGTGAGTGTCCACAGGCCAGCAGGTCCATGCCCTCTCCTCTTTGCCCCAGTGGGCACAGCCCTACCACACCCCAGTGAACTGAGCAGAGACAGGGCCTGGGAGGGCCTTGTCAGGAGATGTCCAGGCAAAGCGGTTGACAGGGCAGTGGGTCAGTTCAGGTCAGCCCATGACCAGGGCAGGAATGGGCTCAAGGGCTGGGGCTCTGAAGTGCTCCCGAGTGTGGGGAAAAGTTGCTGTCAAAGCCTCTACTGACTCCCTCTCATCTGTCACCTCTCTGTGGGGGGGGATGTTTCTGGGCCCTAATCTCCTGTCTGCCATGTTTCTTTCCTCCAGCTGCCCTCAGAGAAGGAGCTTTAGTGAGTTTTGTTCCCAGCTTCTGAACCACTTTCATTCATCCAAAATACATCTTTGTTCCCTTGTGAGGTACCTGGTCCTCCTTAGTATACGTCCTCAGAATCCCATGGTCCCTGGTGTTTCTGAAACACATTCTTCAATGTATGTATAAAAGAGAGATATTTCATCTCTCATCAGCATGTCCAACCTTTGTGAATACCCATCACAGCAGAAATAGAGTTATTGTTTGGCATGCCCTGCTCTCACATCTGGGGTTTTGAAAGAGTACCCTCTTCTTTTGTGTGAGGATGCTCTTAAATTAGAAATACAGGAAGAAAATCTGTAAAAAAATAAAAATAAAGATCTCCAGATTCCCTATTATCCTTATCCTTTTGTTTGTGTGAATGTATGTGTGCATGAGTGACAGATGTGGCTAAACAATAAAATTTACACTGGTGTATTTGTTGCTCTTACTGGAAATAGTTTTCTACAAAGCTGAAATGAAACTTTGAAGCCTTATGAGAAAAATCATGTCTACATTCCAAATTAATGTCCACATTTTCTTTGCAGTGCTGCTTCTTTTTGACCTTTTAATTCCTTCCGTATCTTGTTGTAGCAAGTATAAACTTCAAAATTTAGCATCAGTTATGTTCCTCAGTCAGTTCATCAAAAGAAAAATTCTTCCCTATGCTTTCCAGAAAAACAGCTGAGAGAGAATGTCAAAAAGACAAATAATTCAGTTTTGCAAATGCAACAGAATGGAATATCTTACAGTGGACATGCAAAGTTGTAGGCATACTATGAAATTATGCTGCACATAATCAGCAGACAGCAAACTGGGGAAAAAAAAAAAAAGTAAAAAATCTCTATAGTCTTTAAAAATGGACGTTTAAAGAAACAAAAAGAGATGCCAGGTAATATTAATACAGTTTCCTTAAACTGTGAGCTTAGATCAAAACAGGTTTGTAGCCATTAGATTTTATGTAAGTTAAATAAGTAACCTAATTTTTCAAAAAGGCCAGCTGTTGTTTAGGTATTTACATCCAATTTCTGGATTATGCAGTGTTCAGCTCCTACTGAGACCAGTAAGAAATGGAAGAACTGTGATGCCTTTTAACTGCTTTAGATCTTATATCTGCCAAATGACAGACAGTGAGGGCTCCTAACTCCCTCTCAGAAATGTGTCCACTGAGTGTCATTGCACTGAATTCACTAGAATTGATGGGTATACAGTCAGTATGAGATGACAATCAGATTCTTAAAAGCTGTATCTTGAACTTTGTTGCAAGTGCACAGCATTGCATATGTTTTTCTAAGGTCAGATCTGTTAAGCTTGAAGACAAAACCAGGGCAAAATTTTCCTCTCAGTACAAATCTGTTGCATATACTAAACACATTTCATGCTTGACATTTCCACTGACATCGATAAGAGACTTGCACACAGTGCAAGTACGGAATTAGCAACACAGATCCATGCTGAGAAGAGGAAAGAACAGCAATAACTAAAGCAAAGACTGCTGTAGCAGACATGAAGGGTAAGATTCTAAGTCTGCCAGAAGCTTTTGATGTAGTTTTTGCAGTTGTTTTACTGAATTTTCTCTAACCTGTGCAGACTTGCAGTTTGTCCTTATTTTCTCTCTTTTTATTCTCTACATAGTTTTACCCTTTATGTGTAATGTTCTTGCTGTAACCTCCTCCTTTTATTTTTTTTTCCCCATTTAGTTGCTTATTCAATTAATTTAGAACAAGAATATATCAACCCATTTTCTGTTGCAAAGTTAGTCACTCTGTGTCTTCACCTATCACATTTGGATCAGAAGCCCACTGATGCCAAGAGCACCATCTTTTGTGTTTAAACAGTGCCTATTATTATTGTAGTCCTGATTCTCTAGCTATTTGTTCCATGTTGTTCTGTCATTTGACAAAACCAGTGTACATTACTCATATTTTATACTGAAAAAGTTCATTTGCAGGCACAGTATAAATACATTTATAGAGTAAGCATATTTGTTAGTAAATCATAAGCGTTCACAACCAATTAAATGCAAAATGCCTGTGGAAACTTGTGCCTTTAATCCATTTCACATGATTTTTTCAGACTTTCCATGTTTCCACAGCCATAAATCTGCTCAAGCTATTAAAAGCCTATTAGAAACATAATCAAATACATAACATGAGTCTGCTCACAGGTGACTCAGAGTAAGAGTGGCAAAACCACATGCAGTAATACAATTTTTCTAGCATAATACCTGTTCATGGTTCAAATCAATGTCTTCCACTGGTAAATCAATACCACCTTACTCTGTTTATCACTACTTGTAAGTCTTTTCAATAATTCTAATTTTAAAGAGTCATTACTGAAATTGTATAGCTATTGATTGTTTAAAGGTTACAGATAGTATGAACAAATTGAATTTTAGATTCAATTAAACCTGCTGAAAAAGTTGCAAATCATGTTTTCTTGAGAAAGTTTCATATCAGTCTTTCAGATTAAATAAACTAGCACAGATCCACTACAACCACAGTATGTTTGCTAATTTAGACTGGTGGAGGATTTAATTTGTAGGGTAAAGTACCTGCAAGCTACAGAGGGGTCATACTCTGACCCAGGGCTGAAATGGTTGTCCCTTTTCATATTTCCCTGACACAAGCAAGGACTAAAATAGACAAACCTGGATGCCATTATGTATTCTTTGTCTTTCATACCGGGTATCTTATCCGGTAGAACCATACACTTGCAGTACCTCACTTCAGTCTGATCAGATGGAACACAGATTGCATCTGTAAGCTTCAGAGCCATATTAAAAGAATTCTGGGTGAATTTAAAAGTCTAGATTTTAAAAAGAACAGCTTCTGCACTTATTATCGGTTGTGATCATGCTGCAGCCGCTTTCTGTAAAATCTTCATGATTAGATATTTTTCAAAGATAACTGGCCACTTACATGGGTTTCTCAGAAAGAGGAAGAACTTTTAAGGTGTTGAGATTTTAACTGAAAATCTGGTCTCTACATAAGCTCAGGTTCACAATGTCACAGCAACTGAGAATTAGATGGGAAATTGTCACTGTGTCTTCTCTCAGGCCATCTAAATGTAGTGAGTTAGCTTATCACTGTCTTTTTCTCTGGAGCAGATAGATGAACATCATGTGTACTGAGGAGAAAACTAAACTCTTAAAATATAATCTGTTCAGCATCTCTGCACTGTTTCTATAATTCCCTCTACAGTATCATTAACTTTGTGAGTGCAATTGTTCCTACAGCTTTGATGCAGATGTTTTTCTGGCTAGATGATAGAAAAACTGACAGAATTCTTACAGCTCATCTGTATCTCCTAGGATAAGTTCATTATAACAAGTACCTTTTACATCTTTTTCCACTTCTCTTTGGGGAACTACATATAGCCCTTGCTGTTGATTTGTATTTCTTCTCCCTCTTCTGCATTGCAGATAAATTTAAGTGGAAGTGTCCCCTGTTTTACTCATGATGGTGCATGCAGGTAAAGATAGATTGCAATAAATGGAAAAGCTTCTATTAGCTTTCCTAAACTGAAGGAAACAGCCCTGTTTTTATGTACATACTTATAGGTAAATCCACCCACTTGAATTTTGCTAATTTTAGATACTTTTGCAAGTCAGTCACATTTTCTACAAGGCTATCTTAATTTATAAGCAATAGTCCTGTTTGGTAACTTGAATACCATGGAAGTCATGCCCCAAATACAGACATTTCTTAAACCTCACAAGATTTATTGATAAGCACTTTACCTGTTTGCAACTAAAATTAATAAAAATGGAATGACAGATAATGCCTATCTGTTGTGCAGCAACAGTTCTTAATCAGTATGATCAAGTGGTTTCCTAAAAGTCAAATTAGAAATGGCCCAGTCTTACATGCAAGTGAAAATTGCATTCTTTTACGTGTTTTGTGACAATCCAGCTTACTCCATCTGTACACGAATGTTCTTCAAACTTCTTGAATCATTCTACAGACAGGGATGGAGTTAGTGAAGTCGAGATGATCATTCTTCTCAATATTCCCTTCATGGTAAAAGCTGCTGCTGAGGAGTGAAAGAAAAATAGGACCTCCCTCTGAGAGTAATTTAATGACTGATATAATCTACCATTCCACTTGCATCAAAGCAGCTAAATAACTCCTACTACACTAAGAGATTCTGCTTGTGAAAATTGCATTGGAGACACTGACTGATCTTCTCTTTCAACAAGTCATACTAACTTGGCCACAGTTTTTTCATGTATCTTCATTTTACAGGGTCTTTACCTATATGAAGAGAAGAGAATAACCTCTTATGCAAGCAAAGAGGAAAGGAGTTGTATGGAATCAGTGCTGCCAAAGACATTAGAAGGCTTACTTTTCAGAGAAGAATTTGTTTGAATTGAAACCTGGACACACTGATATTTCTTTCTTTAGAAAACGTCTCAATATTCAAACATGTTAAGTCTCATATAAGATTTAATAACAAAGCTACTGTGTTTATAAACACAACCCTGGTAGAAATGGGACCAATATCAAACCAAAAACTCATGATCTCAGCATCCCCAGATTTCTGCTTTCCTATGTGGAACTCCTATGTAAAATATATCAGAGTTTTGGCACAGGAGTATCTTGGAGTACTGCAGGTCTGAAATTCATATAAAACTAAGGTAGCATGTCATCCATATTTTTATTAGCCTATGCAAAGTTTCACTTTTAGTTCTATATGTTTATTAACTTTTTATGAACTTAGGTAAGGATTTATACACAGGAACTCGCAGTAAACTCAGATGTAGTAGCAACAGAAGCTTTAGTGAAGAAGAATATAAAAATGAAAATTACCCAAATGGCTTTAAATATCCACGTATCAATTCCTTTTATGTTACATAAAAAAGCATGCAATTTTGAATGTTGAGAGTAAAATTCATTCACTGCGTAGAATTTCCTAAAACAAATACAAGTCCTACCTTTTATTATATTCAAGAAGTTCAGAATGTATGTGAGCCCTGTGCCTTGACAATACTTTCTAGTGTGTCAATTCAACAAACCTGACTTAAGGTGAGTAATAGCTGACTGCATCTCATTCTGTCAACTTTGATGCTTCTGATACAAGCATGTCTCCACCTGCTTGTAGTTGTACAACTGGGTATCATAACTTTATAGACATATTTAGTCATTGAAAAAAGGATAAATAGAAAAAGAGAAGCACACATTGATAGTAAAACTCCTGGAACACCTCTGAATAATTCTTTCCTAACCACTGATGGCAAAGATCTGTGCTTATATGTATTTCTGAAGGAGCCCATATTTCTTTACCTGTTCTGTAGGATATTCTTCACAGATGCTAGAATATCATCCAGTTTAATATTATACTCACATTCCATATATGTATTCAAGTATTTTATTATCATATTCTTCTTGCACAGCAAAATAATTTATTGCCAAATAAAACCTCATTTCAGTCTGTAACCCTGTCATGGAAGAAAGCTCTAAGTTCATTCAACTCTGCACTTAGCTGGTGAGACATATTGACAAGTAACAGTATCTAGTCCACAGTATTTTCATACTACTGTCTGTATATAAGGCTTAGAACCTTATATTGTTTACAATTTAAGCTAAATGTGAATAGGAAATTACTTACTACACAGCAGCTAGAGTAGAATGTAAGGTTATAAAGCTCTGCTGACAAGTTACACAGTGCAAATTTAGATGTCATCCCCAGTGAGAAATGTTTACGTGAATATACATTTCATCAACTAAAATGTCTCAAATTGAATTTGAAGACATTAAGACATTCGCTCTCTTCTTTTTGTGTGTGTGTGTGTGTGTAGCAAAGAAAATTAAATAGAAGGAATCAGAATGATTTAGAAAGCATTGCTTTTCACAGGGGACTGAAATTTCTCATTAACTGCAAGCAATGCACATAGTGAATGCACATGAAAAATGTTTAAAGACTCAGCACAACTAAGTTTGGGTTGGGTTTTGTTTGTTTGTTGTTGGTTGTTGGGTTTTTGTGGGTTTGTTTTGTTTTGTAATTCTTGTAACCAATACTTCCTTGGCCAGGGGGAGGGGAAGAGCATGTGGGTCATAATCAAGGATGGGTGAGACCACAGGCAGAAGGAGTTTGCTTTTGTTAATTTTTTTTTTTTTTCCCCCAAAGAAGCTATTTACTTCCGTAGTGTGTTAGTACATATTTACTTCGAGGTATCTAAAGTACTTGAATGAATTTTCAATAAAATCACTTCCCAGGACAACAATTACACAAGATTCTTAGCTTTAATATGATAGTGCCTTCATATATATCAACTGAAAGAGTTTGAAAAAATAGTTGCCTCACGTTAACTATTAGTTGACCACCAGGAGACACTGTTGCTCCATAGAGATAAAAAATGAGATTGTGTCAACAAATCAACAGGGCCAATATATGTAACAGTCTCTGTTATCTTCCAGGTCATTCTGCATTGTTCATATTTTGGCCTATATGAAGTTTGGATTTTTTTTTTCTTGGCGCACAGCAAATGTGTGATCTCACACTTTTCATTGTCAGAACTTGAAAAAAAGGGTGAAAAAATTGGAATCTGTATTTCTTGGTAAGAGAATAAAAGGGAAGTATTATTTTTTTAATAACACTTAAGGAGATAAAATAAAAATTTTAGAACAAAAATTTGAAATTTCAGAATATGTTAATATTTTTAATTTTTGTTTCAAGTTTAAATCATACACTTACATATGATACTTCTCTGTATATATATTTTACCATGAAATAACCAACAATAGTTAATCATACCAATAATAACCAATGATATAGTCAATCATAGAACTCTTTCTTTAAAAAATCTAAAATATTAAAGCTGAAGTGAAATATATTAGCTGTTAACAAATAACCCATTTCCCTATAAAGAAAACTGAATCTTTGAGCCATATTAAAAGCAGTTATTTTACTACCTTAATTTTTATAGTTCTGGTCAAATTAATGTTACATAAATTATAACATTAACGTAAGTTTTATATACTATTTTTGTAAGTATATGCAATATTTGTAAAAGTATAAATACACTTATATCTAGAAGATTTTAATCTAATTGGCATTTTCAGATAATTTTTGTCCACATTCTGTAAAAAAGTCTATTTTTTTTTGTGGTCACTGTACATTATGCTAGTATTGTATAATATCCACAATATCTTCACAATTTTTTCTTATATAGGTATGAAGATTCAGTTGTAACGCTCCAGAGATGTGAGCTGTTGTAGGAGTTGTATGCACTGAAGGATTTTTGAGTTTAAATTGTCACATTGCAAGCCTCAGAACTCCTACCTATAATCCCAGCTGAGAAACTTTCTCAGGCTGCTATGGTTTCTCTTTCTTCACATGTCCCGAACTGCCTCAGTTTGATCATCCTTGGTCAACTTAGTATCTTTTTCATGTCTTACCCTAGTTCAAGGCACATACCTTCAGGAAGAAACTAAAGAGAAGGTTTTAGCTTGAAAATTATGAGGTTTGTCTCCTTTGTGCAATAATCACCTCATTCAAGAATTCACGCCATGCTAAGCGTTGAAAGTTCAACACTTTATTTTTCATTAAGATTATGTGTATGTGTACGTGTACATAACGTATGTGCAACCATGTTATATGTGCACATGCATACTTTATATAAAACATTAAAGTATGCAGCTTCCCTGAATGAATGTTCATAACTTGGTTTACCACTTCTCAAAGGGCAGTGGGGAAAGAAAAATAATAAGCTATATAAGCAATGCAATGAGCCATATTAAAAAAGGAAGAGCTTGGAGAATATCCTATCCAAAGACAAAAACCAGATATTCTTTTTACCCCTGTTAGATCTTCTTGTTTGGTAGTGGTCTACTGGCCTTTGTCAGACACATGATGTTGACATAAACTGCTGAGTCTCGTTACCTTGGGATGGCAACATCTATGACCTTCGTAAAGGAACTTTTTACATACTGTAAGTTTTTCATTAAAAAAAAAAAAAAAATCTGTGAAAATGAGCATATTTTGTAAAAAATATCAGCTTTACTTTAAAGGTTCACTGGTTACTGAGAAACCAGTTTTGACTGAATACTTTCAACCAAGCTTTATATGCAGGCTTCCTTGTGTGCATGCATACATGCTATAAGTGGCACAGAACGATGAGTTTGTACATCAGCTGTCTCAAGTTTCTATGTCCATCTGTCATCTAACTGTAAAATGATATGGAGCAAGAAGATAACTGCATTGTGTTCTTAGTTTCACTGCAGGGCTGTTTTCCTAGTAAATGTTTTCTTGATATCTGTAACGTTCATTACTTTTCCCTCACTGTCATGGCACACATCTGTAACTAAGTTTGTGGAACATCAGTATTTACCATTCTAATAAGACTTACTATCAAGGAGTAAGCCCTACCCACACAAAACAGAACTAAATTAGCCTGGAATATTACTTCAGTTAATGTGTCTTGCTTGCTTCACTGGAACAGCCTTGAGATGCATATTAAAAAAAAAAAAACAAAACTTAAGTTTTCTATAAAAAGTACAACACTACATTTATTTTAACTTCTCACGATAATTAATAATATTTGTAAATATCAACATTGCATTGTCTTACTGTGTCTCATCCATGTGTTTTAAGCAACTTCGATGTTATCTGCAAGGCTGACTAGGGATACTCATTCTGTGTTCACCCCAAAGCATGTATATGTAATTTGATAATAACAACTATAATTTGAATCTGAAGGTGATAAAATAATTTCAATGTGAAATTACCCATTTCTTTTAAGGAAGACTACATAGTCAAGTATACAGTTGCAGCTTTTCCATTTCATTCTCTATATTTTTCCAGGATCATTGACTATTCAAAACAAAATAAATATACCATATTCCCATTAGCTTAGAAGAAGATAACAGATTCTAGAAATAGCACTTTTAAATTTCCTACTTATCACGTTATTTCTTTTGGATCCCCTCAGAACTTATTTTTTCCTTCCAACACCACACTGTTATCTCCACTTTACAGGCATGCTCATCGTGTGAAAGAGAGGCTAGTTTCCAAGTCACAGAGAAATCTGTTCTGCAGCCAGAACCTCCCTCAACTTGATCAACAGCTTGTACCTGCAGAGTTGATCTTCACTCTAGGTTACGCTTGAATTAAGTTCTGGTACTTCTGGAAATCCTGTGAGTTCCTACATTCTTGTTTGGCTATCAGACATCCAAAGTCAGCCCCTAACATAGGAAATCTATGGCTTCTGACCTGATTTCTAGATCAGTACTCAGTACACTGTTTTTTGTAGCTCTAAGACCAGAAAACAGGTATTTCATCACTGAGTATTTAATCTGTATAAAATATATTTACTGAAGTAGCTTCAGCAAACTTTGCTGATATCAGACCAAGTCAGAAGAATCCTCAGAAGACACACAAAAAAACGTTTAGGTACGTATCCTCATTCCATCCCTTTGTCAAATGATAAAGCCAATACTTTCTACCTTCAATGCTGGTATCAGAGTGAGATCTTAATAGAGGAAGCCAAAGTCTTATCTAAAGAGTTATAATTTGAAAAATATTGTCTTACTACACAGATATAAAAAATTTATGTTAATTTCACATGAATAATAAAAGCTAAGAGCATTTACCTGTGTGACTGTCCAACAAGATAGGAAGATAAAATCTTTCCTAGCATATCTCTGTAAAATTCCAAATGCCTTGAAATATTTGCATGCAAACATGGAAAAGAAAGCATTATGGAACGAGTAAATGCTTAAACCTACAGACTGTTGTCTGCCTTCTCATGCAGTAAGGTGAATTTTATCATATATCAGTGTAGGTTACATATGATTTTTGGTGATGATCAAATTCACCTATCACCCCTAGTAAGTTTTAAGAAGCTGTCATTTTGTGAAAGATTGTTCATCATTCCTCAAGTCACACTGTAAATATAGGTAATTTCAAAATCTTCCTCCCCCTACCTCCCCCTTCCCAACATCTTCAGGACAGTATGCCTCACATACAAAAAAGTACTCATTAAAAATGTACCAGTGACCTAACTAATCTAATACAATCTCTATATGCTTCTGTGCAACTTTTTTTGCTATGATGAAAAATCTTCAATATTTGCTGGATAATTTTTATTACTAAACAGATGATGGCAGAAGCAGTAGATTGTATTATTCTGAACAGAGTACATCAACAAGCTTCTGTTTATATTCCCTCTTTGCCTTGGGTTGGGTTTCCCAAAGCCATTGGAAGCCATTGTCAGAGATTCAGTTCACTTTTTTTTTCCTGCTCCCCTAATATCTGCAGCAATAGCATGTCACAACACTTTGTTAAATTTGCCATCTGTAAATCCAGAACTTCAGGTATATGAGCCAGCTATCTGCAATTCATGTTAATTGTTTAATATGTCATAATTTACAGCATTCAAGCATTCGTTTTCACTTGGAAATGCAGAGGGGAAGACTCATAATGGCACTGAGATTTCCTGCTACATTTCCCATCTGGTGATCCTCTCTCACTGGCACTACAAAAATTCCAGATTTCCATCCATTTGCAGCTGTGGCTCCTGTTCCTGTGAGTTTGGAGTTGCACCTGGCTAAGCAGCCTTTTAGAAAAATGCTACAAATAGTGCAATATGTCATTTTAAATTGTGATGACTCCTTTTGGATTAGCAGGTAACAGCAGGCAGCTGGTAACTTGCTGGCACACCCTACAATGCGCTTCCCAAATCAGGGTAATTCCATCCTATTTAAGTAGATTTATTGATTTGCTAAAGGCCGTAGAACAGATCCATTTTGAAGGGGAGAAAGCATCTGTAGTGGCATCCACAGGCCAATAATGCAACTTAAAGCAGCTGTTCTTAAGCTGCGTTAAAGCCAGGACAAGCCCTCCTAATTAGGCAGCTCCTTCTCTGCCTAATGCCTGTGCCGTGCAGATAGGCACTGCAGGAATGAAAAGAGTTGCTGCTCTTCGAGCTCACTGTTTTGAGGGATGGCTGTGAATCAATGGCTCAACAATTGCTGGAAGCATTTGAATACATCTTGCTTATCGGTTTACAATGAAGGCATTGTCCTGGCCCTGCTTTCTGCCACTGTTACTTATAAAAAACAGCCATGTAGGCTGGTGGACAAAATGGCAGGTGTAGCCTCAGATGACCAAGATCCTATTTCTTGTCCTGCCAGTGGCTTGATGGGAGAAGCCCTGGAGAAGTCAATCCCTTCCCTTAAGAGAAATCCCCCTTCTCTCAAGTGTGATTCTTTTAAAAATCACTGCTGAAAATCTTTCCTTCATTCAAATCACATTTTATTTAAAATCATTAATCTTGGAATCAAAACACTGAACAGTGCTGAAAATGACTGAAGAGCATTAAATCAGAGTTGAAGATAAAACTGACAAAAAGAAGCTGTAAATCTGTTTACCGTTACTGGGGGTTGTTGTGTATCACATGGGGACCATTTCCACTATTTTGTGCCAGACAGAGTGAGATTTATGGTGTTGTGAATATTTGGCTTAAGATTTTACTTTTGAATTCTCAGAATAAAAACCTGCTGGAGATTAATTCATCTATAGAAAAGATTCACAAGGACTCTTCAGCTGTTTCAAGACAATACGCTTGGCAATTAATAACTGAATGCAGTATATCCGGATTTCCCAGGTCACAGTTACAGGTAAAAACTATTGAAAGTTAAACCAGGGAGGGAATGGGCCTGCTAAAGAATCTGTACCATTTCAAGTGGTAGCACTGGAATGTAAGTTAGACAATAAGAGGTTGTTGGTTAGACTTACACTACTATCTTCTAAAAAAACATGTCAAAGGCTAATATGGACTTGTAGTCATCTGATTGGGTTGGGTTTTTTTTCTTTTTTTTCTCAAAGGCTTGCCACAAATAGTAGGAGTTGCCATTCTCTTTGGCTTTCATATTTCCTGAAAATTTTCTATACTTTGGGAATTGTAGAATTGACCCAACACAAGAGACTTTCTGTATCTTCTTACAAGACATGGAAGAGGCATTAAAATTTGGCTTAATTTGGTCTACACTGCAATTATTACAGTTCTTAAGACAGTTAAATTATTTAATCTTATAAGGATTTCCAGTCCCTCACCTTCAGTGTTTGTGTCTAAAAACAGATGGGAGTTGTCACATTTCATGTATATGAAGTCAGGAGCTGTTAAAACTTCATAGCCACCTCTGAAGACAAATATCAATTCTGGCCTTTAACTAAATCCATTTTCGCCAAAAGAAAAAGCAATTGCAAAGGTCAGGGTCCTGGTGCATGGCACGAGTATGTCTGCCCCCCACCCCGCCCCCCACTGTCCAGGTCCTGTTGCTCACACTCAGAATCACAGAATTTCTGAGGCTGGTATAGACCTCCAAGATCATGAAGTCCAGCCTTTGACCCAACACCATGACATCAGCTAGGTCACTAAGCACCACATCCAATCTTTCCTTAAACACCTCCAGGGACACCACCACGTCCTCGGGCATTCCATTCCAGTGTCTAATCACCCTTTCTGTGAGGAAGTGCTTCCTACTATTCAACCTAAACCTCCCCTGGCACAGCTTCAGGCCATGCCCTCCTGTCCTGTCACTAGCTGCCTGGGAGAAGAGCCCAACCCCCACCTGACTACAGCTTCCTTTCAGGTAGTTGTAGAAAGTGGTAAGATCCCCCTTGAGTCTCCTCTTCTTCAAGCTGAACCCCAGCTCCCTCAGCTTCTCCTCATAAGACTTTCCCTCCAGTCCCTTCCCCAGCCTCGTTGCTCTCCTCTGGAACCACTCCTCAATAGGACATCAATGGCAGACATCTGGTAGGTTGAAGTCTCCCACAAGAACAAGGGCTAGTGAATGACAGACATCTCCAAGTTGTTGAAAGAATATCTCATCAGTGTCTTTATGCTGGTTGGGTGGTCTGTAGCAGACTCCCACCAGGATGTCAGCCTCATTGGCCTTCCCCTTATCCTTATCAATAGACTTTCCACCTTGGTGTGTCTAACATTGAATTCAAGACAGTCAAAACACTCAGCATATAACGCTACCCCTCCACCTCTCTTTCCTTTTCCATTCCTTCTAAAGAGCCTGTAGCCATCCATTGCGGCACTCCAACGATGCAAATCATTCCACCACCTTTCTGTGATGGCAATTATATCATGGTTTCCCTGGTGCACAATAGCTTCTAACTCCTCCTGTTTATTGCCCATGCAATATTCCCCCCATCCCAGACACACTCTGTGGTGGGACCCAGGCTGTGGCTGCTGGGCAAGAGCTCACCCACAACACTTCCTAGCACCCCCAAGGCTGATGAATTTCCTACAGTGAAGGGAAAACTAATCCCATCAAAGTAAAATCTGATCCAGGACTTGGGACATGGGGAGTGTCTGTACTTCCCATGTTTTATGGTTAACCATGTGCAGGCTACCTAAGATGCATCAGTAACCTCATGTACCCTTGGCTCTGGTCAGACAGAAAATATACACAGTGTTTTGTGTCCCTGAAGTAACAAAGAAAGCAAGATGACTAGAAGATCTGGATGTCACTGTAACAAATTTAAGTTTTCATAGAACAATATTTACTAGAGCTATCTATATCTGAGACATGGGAAAGCAAACAGCCTATTTGGAGTTTAGAACACCCACTGGAAACCACTCTATAAAACAGAAGATGCTCATAAATTAAAATTTTGTCACATACTGGTACTATTTTACATAATATTACATTTCAGGAAGAACAGGGACTATGTTACTCTGTGTTTTAAGGTCAGACCAGAATTAAGCAGTTACAGAGTATATATGAGATGCTGAAACAGCTGCAGCTCAAACTTTTCCACACCACATTTAAATTCATCATTACTGTTTCAGATGCATTCATGTTTATGTAATAGTAAATTTGCATTCCTGACATTTAAATATGAAGTTATGTGATAAAGATGTAGATTCTTTAAATCTGGGTGCATCCTGTCAATCTGAGCCATCCCACAGACACCTGAAGTTTAGAGAGTCAGAGATCAGTGTTTTTTGAAAACAGGTTCTACCACGACATCTGAGGACATAACTGGTGTTAACCTGTGAAAGTGCTGTTCAATTAGATTAATTTATATATAATATAATAATTATTCACAGAGAAGTTATATGCACTTGTCCTTTTCTTACTCTCCCCTGAATGTTCATATATTGCTGCTGATGTAGGAAATTTCTAGGCTAAACTGATCCTTTGGCAGTACAAGTAGTACTGGTTGTGTTCTATTAGAAGTTTTAACACACAGAGAAGCTTTACTAGAGTATTTAATGCAGTCTTTGTAGCAGCTTCTCTTAGAAGAATATTAATGTATACAAAAGAAAAAAGACCTTGAGTGTTTCAAATAAATACCCTTACCATAAATTTTTCATTTCATCATTTTCATTTAAGCTGACATTAAGTAACCTAGTCTTTTTAGTGAGTGGAATAATTTGATTGCTTCTAGTCAGAGTACCTATAAGATTTTCAGACTGGTAGATTTCACCTCACTTCTACATAGAAATTTTAAATAAAATTTAAAAAAGGCTTTCCTACTTCTTTTCAACTGTGAATGACCTAGTGATCTATTGTAATTAACTGAATAAATTGAAAACAAGAAAATATTATTTGCTTATGCAGCAGAGGCTACTGTTTCTCAAAGCTACCTTAGCACTTACAGTCAATGTGCTTAAGTAGAAACTTTCAATGAGGAGCTTGCTTTCAAAATTTTAGAAGCATATGTTGAAAAATTAAAGATAGCTGGTTTTGATCAATTTTGATTAGACCTATATTTGATTAGTATCAATAATATGCCAGAATATAAATTACATTAATAAAAATTATAATACATGATAGCACAAATTATCATAGCTTCATAAGCAAAAATAAGTTTATTTTGTGTTATAACTGTAAATATCAAGCCAAAACAATGTCCTTGTTTTGCCTACCTTCTAAGTGGTAAAAATTACTCTGGTTTGCATTTTAGACCTTAGACTCCACATGTAATTTTTAGCTCCCCCCACTGAAGTCAGGTGTTAATTTGCTCCTGGGAACTTTAATAAGAACTGCATTTGCTTTCATTAGTTTTACATTCAGTGCATGGTTTCCAGACTGTCTTTATTTAGGAATATCATTTAGCCATGAGCTTAAGTGTTAGTAAGAGTCAGACAGATGCTAGAGTTATTTTTAAATGTAATGGTGCACTGATATGCTTTTCAAAGTGATGTCAAAAAAATAAAATCACCGGAAGAATCATCATTTGCGTTTGGTTGGTTTCTGACTTCTGCAGGGCTGACTTTAGGAACTTTGCATGTTTGGGTACATGGTTGGGAGCAGGGACCTTTTGATGTCAGAGTACCAGTGCACTGGTTTGTAACATTACAGTAGGAATAATAAAAAAACCCAAAAAAACATGCAGAGGCATACCTGAGAGATGCTACTACTATGCCATTCCAGTTTCTTTTGTTTTGCATTGTGTTTACTTATTTTATACTCTTGGTTGTCCTTGATAGGTTAAAGAAAAATAATGACACTGTCAGCTTTTCCCTGTGCTTCCTAGTTAATGAACATTTCCACAAGAAACTCCAGGGATGTGACAGCTTTGCCTGATGTGTTTCACTGCAGGTTCACAGGGAGAGCTGGCTTTGGAAACCATTTCAGAGATGATTAAAAGCCATTTTGACTCGCTCTAGGAAGTAAATGAGAAACAGCTGGTGACTCTTGGGAAGAAAGCATGAAGTACTAATGGGAAGGTATAAGTAAGGAAGGTCAGGCCTGACAGGAAGAACATACTCATTTTCAAAGAGAAGTTAAAGAAACTAAAAATCCAAGTGGATTAATGAGTTAAAATACCTGGATTTCAGTGATATCACCAGTCAGGTTAAAAAATGGATGCTCATATGGTGTTCTGGTGAAAAAGCTGTGAAAAGCAGTGAGTGTACAAAATACTAAACTCTGAACAGCAAGACATATTACTGTGGAGAATTTGGAGAAAACACGTGTATGGATTTTCTGGCTCATAGCTCATTAGCAAGTTTTAGTAATATCTGGTGCATGCAGGCAACTCATGGGGGTGGGGGGTGTGTGCAGGCTACTTAGCCTTGGTTTGCCTATCTATGGCCCTATCTATGCAGAGAGGACACATGGGGAGCTGTGTAGATGGCTCAGCCTGGAGTTGTCCACAAGCCCCAGGCCAAACAGGACAATGCTGTACCACCCTGACTGACATGCTGTACCTGAGCTGAGCCTTGAAGTTCCTCAGCAAACGGTATGTCCGGAGTCACACTTCAAACCACTATTTGGCTTCCTGATAAAAGATAAAGAGAGCCTGGAGGGCTTCAGTGACAACTTTTGTGTATCCAGGCACACAATCCAATTAGTCATAGTTTTTCCACAACTACCTGGAGGGCTTCAGCTACAGCCTTTTGTATTCAAACTGTATAAACCAAGAGATAAAAGTCCTAAAGTTTAGTTTAGGAATTGGGAGTCATCCCTCTCCAATGCCCCTTCCCCCTTGGTCAGGACATTGGTCAAGGTGAGTTTTCTAAGATTGAGAGCCCTTACCTGGGAGGGGTAAGTGAATATTTAGCAAGCTGTAAGTTTGAAAACGTGGGTGATTAACTGGTGCTGAGGACTGAGACACTAGCCTTACTCTCAGATGTGCAACTACTGACTGATTCAGACAAAGCAAATGAAATAAAAGAAATAAAAGATTTTTTTCTTATTATCATGTATATTATGTAGAAGTGTGCAACAATATGATTTTATGGATTGTGCTTTTATTTAAAAAAATTGCACAGGACTTCAAAATGTATTTTGAATGACATATAAAATATAAAACATACTCAAGCAATTGTTTTTCTACTCTAGCAATTGCATGTGCTAGTACAAAAAAAAATGCAAATAAGCCCATCTATTTAAAATTATAATATAATTTCTAATGCTAAATGGAAACCCCTATTATATGAAATCAGAAAAAATTATCAAAGAACACGGTAAGGTAAATTTTAAAATGACAGAAACTGGGGTACATCTACAACAAAACCAGTTCCTGTCTGAAATAGTCATGAATTGCAAAAGAATAATTTTCATCACTGATCTGTCTTTATAAACCATTAACTGTTTTCTACTAAAGCACGTTGGAACTTATTAATATAAACCCTCCTATTTAAAATAAGCACTGGAAATTTTTGAACAAGTTTATGTACTGTTGCTCAGCATTAGGAATATAATTCTGCTGATTTGTATAGTACAACAGTATTCCATTTCTAGTCATCATGCAGATAAGGACATCACAGTCTGTCACTGTATCAACAAGAACCAACTTTACCATGCACAGCTAAGATGGTACATGGTACCTTCTGTAACTTAATCCAGAAGCCAGCTTCCTCCTGGAACAGTTGTTCTATCGTTTATCTAGCTATCTATATCCCCTCTTTAGTAGTGCCAGGTACTTACCTCATGCCTAATCCTGAAAATATGCAATGCAGCATTTTCAAGACTTCAGCCTTTTCATTCACATTACACTTTAGTACCCTACTTCTGTCTAATACGCAGTTTTCATAGTTAGAAGAACTTGAATATAGAATACTTGGTATTCTGCATATAGTTTTCTATCTTTTTAGACTGCAAATATGTAAACTTGTAGAGACAAGTACTAGTTTACTCTTTCCCATTTATTTCCTTAAAATGGTTTTATTGCACTGGGAGTGCTGTACCTTAAGACTCTTAAGAACCAGATATTGGTGCTACATATGAAGGGTTTGTGTCAAATGGAAAGGGCCAATCTCTTTTCTGCAGTGCCCAGTAATAGGACAAGGAATAACAGGCATAAACTTGAGCATAGAAGGTTCCACCTCAACATGAAGAGGAACTTCTTTACTGTGAGGGCAACAGAGCACTGGAACAGGCTGCCTGGAGAGGTTGTAGAGTCACCTTCTCTAGAGGTTTTCAAAACATGTCTTTACTAAAGTAGCATTACATGAGAATCCAAGCTTTCAAAGAAAGAGGACAGAAAGACAAAAAAAAAAAAACACAACCAAAAACAAGCAAACAAAACCCCAAAAAAACTACACCCAATAAACTCCAACAAAGAAAACATTTTCTAATATGAATGGGTGATGAAAGAAAAAGCAAAATTAAAAGTGCAAAGAATAAATACTTATCTACATAATTTTCCCATGTCTTCAGAAAACCTGATACCAAAGCTGTATTTCACTTCACTGAAACATTGTCACCTACACAGCAACTATTCATTCTGAAATATAAATTCCTTAAAAAAAAAAAAAATCTACCAGTTTTGTTACAAAATTTTTAATCTGTTGCAATGAAATGCTGCAGAATCTGAAAGCAATTCCCAGAGAGTCTTGACCTTAACCAAAACCTTTAGAAAGATTTAGCGATGCATAACAATTATGCCTCAGATGTTAATATCAAAGAAGTGTATCTAAAAGATTGTTTAGTCTATTAAGGCTGAGTCTTTGAGAGTTCAAAGTTATTTATATTTAGCCCTGAGTTTCAAGCTGGAAAAAGCTTGTTGGATTCCTTTGTGGTGGTTTCTTTCTTGATTTGCTTTTTTTGTTTTGGGTTGGTATTCTTGAAATGTATGCTCTGTACATTTCTGGTTTAGCTCCTAACTCAGATGACTGTCACGAGAGCATAAAATATATGAACTTCCCATAAAACAAAGGATTGTTGCCAGCTATACAATATTTTGCCATTATTTCTATTTAGTAATTTTTATTGTTTTCAGCCACACTGAATGTCTGCCCTTTGCACAGTAAGGAGTTGCAAGACCATTTGGCACAATTTTGTATGAGTATAATCTCCTATTAAAAATACAGGACCTCACTTTCTACATATTGATAAGCATAAATACACAGAGATTTTGGCAACAGTTTAGAGAAAAGTAAAAAACCCCAGAATATTTTAGAGTTTTAGAATATAGTTTTTATTAGAGAATTATTGCAATGCACCAAGTAGATAGAATTATCAACCCTGTTTCCCGACTATTCTGAATTCATATGTACTTTATTAAAAAAACCCAAACTTCCTATCTTGAAAGACTGTGGGGTTTGAAGATTTGAGTTTAGGGGTGTTGTTTTCTTATTTCTTTTATATCCGCTGATTTATAAGCCTGTCTGTCTTCGAGGACGTACCTTAAAGAATGAATGTCCTTCAATATGTATCATAAAAATAAAGATGCAATGAATATAAGGGCCAAAGGCCACAAAATATTCCTAAGTGGCAGTTAGGGTCTTGAGGTTATTAGTAGGGGGCTTTTGAAGCTGTCACCTGTATCAGCCTCCTGCTGCCAAAAGACTTCAAAGGATGCTGGTCCTTTCCCCTGCAGTCCTGCCTTGTGTTTGCAAGTATTAAGAAAGAACTGAACATCCCTGTATTGAAATTTATCATGTGCAGTTAGCAAGAGTTCATAGTTCCTAACATTATAATCTGACAGAGAAAATCCAGACAAGTAAATAGGGTAATAATTTCTTGAGCCTAAATTTTCTGGGGATAGGATGACTGGGAGGGTGACTATTTTTCTGGTCAAACAAAAATCTTTCCCTCTTTGCTTGTCGTTTCATAGGATACATTGTTTTAAAGCTTGTCTGCATTGAAGATATGGTAATTCATAGCTTGTAAAGAATTAGACTTTTTAGAATGCATATTAAAAACAAAAGTAATTTGAGACAATCTAAATACTCAACAAATGCAGATTTCTCATATATTCTTAGTTGTTGTCATCTTTATTTGTGCAGACAGCACACTCAGCTGCCTCATTTTTCTTTTGGGCCAGATTGTGAGACCTTGCATAGCAGGTTACACAAGAAGAGAGGAGACCATGGGCCACATGCCAGAGGCAATGCTGTGGAAAATGTAGGAAAATGTAACTTCTTGCAGGGTTCCTCTGAGTCTGCAGCATAGGACGCAGACCTTTCTACTGCTTTGTGATCCCACAAAGGCAGATGTAGGAGGTCAGCAGATCTACAGGAGAGGCTATGCAACCACCTTTGACATAGATGACCACAGTTACCATAGTGCATAATTGTCCTTTTCTGTGCAGAGGCACTGTGGCTGAGGAAGGAACATCCCAAGCATAACATGCAAGAATGACCTGGTCAGAGTCCTCCTGGCTCTGCCAATTTTGTGCATCTGGCCAGGTTATCTGGAGAGCTCGCTGCTGTCTGAATCCCTGGCTTTGTAAAAAGAGAATGACAGCAGCCTTCTCTGCACTCTGCCTTGAGATATAAAAGCTTAAAGCAGCACTATTGGTTCATGAGTAACTGAAACTTTTATCTATACAAGGACACATTTCCAAGTAGTAATTTTCTTGCCTTAACTACATTAGGATGATTTTCCATACCTTTCTGAGACAATTTAGGAGACTGTCAATGGACAGGCCCCAGTTCCCTTGCCCATTTTCAGGAAGAACCCTCCTGATTAGGTGCAGTTCCAGGAGGCAAGACTCACAGCAGATCACATAACAGAAAAGCACTCACAGGTCTGAGCAGCTGCTGAGGAATGGGATGTCCAAAATTCACCATTGTCCCTCATTTCTATCAATAAAACCATCACTGCAACCCTGCAATGGTAGAGGTCCAAATTCTTCCCACTTAATTTCAAGGACCTGAGATATCTAAACCAGTGTCTTTAAGCCAGAAGAGAGAAGCAAGCATCTCCATAGGTTTATTTCAGTTCACTTAAGCCATGAAGAAGCTGATCTTCTCTTGGTGGGTTGAACTAAGGCACAAAGCCTGGGCATATTCTGCATTCTTATTATGAATATGTAATGCAGAAAAACTTAAATTTTTCTATAGATATAACAACTAGATTGCTACAGAAAGCATTTACTAATACTATAATGAAGTGATCCTAAACTGCTTTAACATTGTAATATATAAACAATACATTTTTTTCCTAAAATGAATCATACAGAAAGTTATGCAAAAGAATAAATTATGCAGACATCATTCTTCAAATTTTTAAATTAAGTGTTGTGCTCGAGTACACAGCACACACACTGAATGCTTGATGTCAGGAAGAGACTTTATATTTAGATTATATTCCAACAATAACCATTTGTGTTGCTTTTTTCTGACCATCAGAAAATGACTTGCCGAACTCGAGTACCCTATTACCTCTCTTCTGGTTTGAAAATCCAGTCACATGGGACCAACTCAAAAATCTCATAATTAGGGCTTGACATTAGTTTGACAGCTGGAACATGCAATGTGAGCATAGCCTGGTTGCTCTGACATTTTGAAATATAAAAATGCAAAACCACCTGAGAAACCACATGAAAGAAATTGCACTACCCTAAACTGCGCATATTAGAAGACTTTGAAGCTCCAAACACAGGCTTATTTGAAATCTCTCCTTGTCTGTGATGAAAAAGTGGTACTGTCAGACTTTTGGTAGAAAGGTAAAAGTTTCATGTAAGGTCTCTGTGTTGTTCCAGGATTACCTATCTCATATGGCAGCATAACACTTCAACTAAGGTCACAGTTAATATGCACAATCTTCTGTCATAAGAAAAAAAGGAGGATGGAAAGTAATATTTGCTTTTCTTACTATATTAGTAAATTCATATTGCTTGAATATGCAAAAAGGAATAACAGATTCATAGAATCATAGACTCCTTTGGGTTGGAAGGGACCTTTAAATGTCATATAGTCCAAATCCCCCTGCAGTGAGCAGGGACATCTTCAACTAGACCAGGTATGCAGAATCTGGTCCAACCTGACCTTGAATGTTTCCAGGGATGGACTTTCCATTTCCTCAGGTGTTTAACAGTGTCATATCAGTGAAAAATTAAATGGAAGTAAAATACTCATCAGGGAGATGGGAAGTAGGTTTTACAGAGTCAGATGTTAAATGGCAACTTTAAGACTTTTACTGAGAGGAAGATACTGAGAAGTATTTCTACAGTGAAATAAAGTAATGACCTGGCCATTAAAGAGTAGGAAGTCACTACAGAGAAAAAGAAAGATAGGGGAAAAAAAAAAAATTAAAAATCACCATGCCTCTTTCTCCTCCCCTATCATCTCCATCCTGGATCATGTTTTGTGTCCCCCTGCCTCAATCCCCCCTGAGGTTCTTGTTGAAGCACCTTAGATCTCATACTTCCATTTTACAGGTATTTATTAATGACCTTAGGCACATCATTATCCCAGCATGACTTATTTTTTTATTGTGGTCTCAATCAAAAAATCAGTAATAAGGTGCCCCCATGAACACCATTTTTGTATACTCTTTATAAAAACAATGACTGTCAAATTATACTAATATAGAAATATACATATCAATATACAGAGTTTATTTTCTGGAATGCAAACTAAATATTTTCCAGTTGAGTTAGAGATGGAGAGAAAAGGAAAGTATCTGGAGATACAGATCATCTGGAGATGAGAGAAATAGCTAGAAACAGCCCATTTGGCTGCTTTTCTAGTGGATGACACAATTACCCTTCATGTCACATTTTATCTGACAAAAGCTCATGACCTTCCACTTTTGGAGCCCAAAGGGATGCCTCGTGTTGAGATAGGTCAGAAGAAATGAGATATTAGTGGGTGTCACGGGTAGTAGATGGTGTTAAGCAGGTCTCCATGTGCTCATAATTGCAGTATCTGGGTCAGCATCCAGATAGCGTTAAATGTTTTCCACTTACTAAATCAAGAAACAGTCACGTGACAAAGGTGCCTTATTCAGTATACTTGGCATAATTTAAAGAAGTCCGTCCTCCTGGGGTGGGGGGGGGGGGGGGGGGGGAGTATTTCCCCTCCCTTTTTGGAAAAAACCCCCGCCAAAAAATTTTTTTTTTTTTCCCCAATTTTGCCCCCCAGACAGAATTTAAAAGGGTGGGG
>JANHGN010008891.1:0-44165 GCA_024605025.1 Megaceryle maxima
CAGGGGGAGAGGTGGGAACGAGGGATTTTTGGGGTAGGGTTCTTTTTTTTTTTTCTTTTTCAGGTGGGTGTTACTTTTTTATTTCTTTTTTTATTTTTTTATTTTTTTTTTTTTTTATTTTTTTTGTTTTGTTGTTGTTGTTGGTTTTGGGGGGGTTTTTTATTGTTTTTTTGGTTGGTTGGTTTTTTTAATTTACGTTACTAATTCAAAACTCTTACTGCTTTAATGCTTCCAAACTATTTACTTAAAAGCCCTACCTGAATCTCCCAAGAAAACATAAATAAGCCTTTTAAGCAGCCAGCAGACCATATCAGTGCTGTTTCTTTAGATACTCATCAGGTAATCTGACTTTAAAGCCAGATGCTCTGAGAGGATAACACTGGATTTGACCACTGCATTTTCAGTCACTAATCCAGGTCTTTATTAATTAATAAGGTAGATGCATAGCATCTAAACTGATTTTGGCTATTAGTTTAATAATTATATTTTGCTATTAGTTATTAATCATAACTATGAATTTTAAGGTGAAAGAATCCTGGACAAGCTTCTTGGTTATGACAAACTCTTGTTAATAACAAGAAGGGACGCAATTTGTATTAATTATTAGTTGCCTAATTTCAAATCTAAAGCTGAAAGAGGGGAAAAGAAGTCTCTTTCAGTAGTTTTCTGTATAAGGTATTAAGAATAGGTTCAGGTTCTCCTGAAGAAATTAATGGCGATCATTTATGTTCAGGAAAACAAGCAAGCACAAAGAATGAGATCTAGGACTCGTCTTGTGCTCTTGATAGGAGCAGTACTGTAAACCAGCAGTGTTATAAAGTGGAACAAGTTTCTCTTTGAGCTTCTATTAATGTGGCATTTTTGTGTTTAGTGTTATGTAAGGTGATTTAAGATCTAAAACTACTTATCATAATAGAGTTTTCTGAGTGTATATATGGATTTCATAAAGATACCTAGGTGTAGTATATGAACTGAAAGAGATCAAACTAGGAGATCAAACATTTGGTGTTATAAGCAGCAGTTATTTCTGACATATAATGGAATTCTTTCAACGTGCAAATTATTTGTGGAGAGAAAGTACAACTGAGATAGTTTTATCCAGAGGTAATACTGTTTAGCTTGTTGGAAAACAAACCTAAAAAGCAGAAGAAACCCAAACAAAAAGACCTCAACCACTATTATTTCCGTTTCCTTTCTTGGAAAAATTTCAATATGTGTATCTAATTTGAGGCAAAGTAATTTACATTTATTTTCATTCTTTTCCTTTGTTGTTATTGTAGCAATCAGACACATTGAGTAGTGATAAGCACAGAGGACCCTTGGGTTTTATTTCCTGTTCTAACTCCTAAAGAAATGCAGTCCTTGTTGCTAATTTAATCGTTTACTGCTATTCTACCTTTGTAAACTAATAGTGGGGTTTTAAAAAACAAACCAGAAAGAAGTAGCAGTAAACTTGAGAACAAATGGCATTTCTTCTGAGTGTGAGTTTAAACTGTTCAAATTCTAAAATTAATTTAAAATATTTCAGTTTTATAATCACAAATTATTACCCCTCCCTAAGATGTATATGGGATCATCTGATGTTTACAAGGTAAATACTCAAGAAAAAAGGTAATTGCAGTTAATTTAAATATTTATATAAGTTCCTACATATAGCTTATCTCACAGCACTGAAAATATATGTTTAAAGGTAGTTGTAGGCTTAGGTACTCAGATGATTCCAGAGCCTTCCTGGAGTCTTGACAGTCTCTTACTTTGGAGCATTGAGAGTTTGTTTTGATTTTTTTTTCCTTCTGGTAGACAGGGTCCCTCCCCCTGATGCTGTTTACACGGAAAGAAGGATTTTTTTGAGAGCTCTATACAGCTTCCTACTTATGTTGGGTTTATACTAAATATATTATTTTGCAGAAAAGGGTATTTACTCTCCATGTCCACCATAATCCTCTCAGGGTAAGGTATTTTAAGAAAATGTAGCACTTCTATTACTTGATTGGATTAGGTTTCATTAGTTTACTTAGATTATGGAAGAAATAGCAAGAGGAGTGAAAGAGTCAAGAGCTGAAGAGGAACACAGGTCCATAACTTCTTGCCACTTTGCCAAAGCTCTCTTGCTGTTTTTGTGGTTGGATTATTATTTTTTTAATTTTTTTTTTTTTACTTTTGTGTGTGTATGTGCCTGTGTGAAAGAAGTAGATGTGATCCAAATAGATATATAATCCTATCTGGTTGATGTTAGATCTGCTCTGAGTCGACAGATGCAGATACATATACTGCCACTCTGATGCAGAGAATGTCCAGAGCATTGGAATATTTATAGAAAAATGAGTATTTGGCGTAATATTCATGGAAAAGATGAATGAGAATCACTACCTGACAGATCCTCACAGTCCCATCCTAGCCAGGCTTTTTAGAAAGACAAAAGAAAGCATTAATACCCAATGCCTGCCTTGCTGCTCTGTTCCATCGCACATGATTTGAGTGTATTTGATCAGGTGAATAGCCCAGAGGAGGCTCACAAAGAGCAACAGTTGCATGGGAAATAGAACCTCTGCCTATTCTGGTGTTCCCTTTCTTGCACTTGCACTGGAAAGACAGCTTTGAAGAGACTATGTCCAGTTAAGGAAACTGCCCCTCTCTGCTTTTAGCCCCAGTAGCATTCATTAAAGAGAAGTAACTTCCTTCTTGTTCGTTAGTCAGGATGTAAATTTTAAATCATTACGAATCATTCTTTGTAAAAGGTGAATTGTACTCTGGCAGTGGCAGCTGCAGTAACATTTAATTAGGTTTACCATGAAAAGAGCATAAAGGCTTTATAAAGTGGATTTACAGTTTCACATCATTTCTAATTTTGATTTGGGGTTTTATTATAGTATCTTTGCATTTGTGACAGAAGGCATCACCACGTGGTATATTTTAACCTCACAACTCGATGTTTTAAATGTATTCAAGTTAGTTCTTTGTCCAGCTTGTCTCTGGTAAGCTGTAGAATTTAATTTAGGGCATATGAGTATATTTATGTATTCCAGGGACAGCTGGTGGCAGCCTAAATCCCCCAATTCTCTACAATTTCACTGTGGTGTTTGGGTTTTTTTCCATGTATGTGGGAGACCTATTTTCATGTCTCTTCCAGTTTGCTAAAGATCAGGTCTGAGCGAACGCTTCACACAGAGTGCCCTGTGCATGATCTCAGACTCTTCATGCTATCATTTCAAAATGTCACTCTTGCAATTCTAACAACCTTAATCTGCCTGCTGTCTTTGTTTCTGCAGTGTGTTTAGCAAGGACCTTTAAAAATCTGTGTTAGGGGGTTTCTTACAGCAAAATGTTTTCTTTCTCACCAGAATGGACTTTAGTAAGTTCAATTAGGCATTGCACTGTATGAGGAATGAAGCCTTTTAACATGGAAAATACTGTGCCTAGGTCTTCAAACTCTTTTGTCCGCTCTCATTTTATTGTCAAGCTCAGTGGTGGGGTTTTCTTTTCTTTTTTGAAAAAAAAAAAAAAAATAATCTTGATCATGGTAGTCAACTCTGTTGCCTCTGCACATGGTACTGAAGATTTTCCCGGGAAAGATTTCATTGGCCTCTTTTCTTTTTAACTTATGTAAACTGTACGTTGAAAATGGACTTCAGGTGTCAGTTATGAATCTCTTACCTGAATTGTGAACACACTTGTTAGCGCACAAGAAGTTGTTGGTTTGATCTACAATTGAAAGAAGTCAAACAGGTGAAATTTTATGAAAGAAAATAATTTGTGTGATATCGCTAAATTGTAAATAACTTTAACCTCTTCTGAATAGAGTTGTAATTTTTTTACCTTCCTGTATACAACTGTCACAGTTTAGGGAACTGGTCCTGTCAAACCAGGACAACAACACAGCTAATAGGTGTATTCTGGAAAAAAAAAATTTGTACGTGATCCTGTGCTTGTTTTAGCATTATATTTTTTCTTAACTGTCTGAAAAAAAACCCAACCAACAACCCTTTAGCTTCACTTAACTGCAACTGCAAGCATTCCTGGGTGGTCAGGCTGTGTCCTGTTAGTAGATGCATCTGCACTGAAAAAAAAAATACATATATGAGAAAAAAAGCCCATAAATGTTAAAGGTATGTATTGCATGTGTGGGTTGAGGGGAAAAAGGAATTGCAAATACTTCTAAAGCTGCAAGCAGTGATGCACCTGAAAAAAATCCATTCTGGAGAGTTTTATTCTTGTGGTCCACATGAGCATCACGCAGATTTTTCTGTATTGATAGCTTAGTGATATATGGAACATTTTATCAGAATACTCATCAGTGTTGCCTTAGCAGCATAACTCATTTGTCCACCATGGTAGGCAAGAGCTATATTTGAAGATCAGAGGCTTCCTTTAATCCCTTTAGTACCTCTGTACCATCTTGCAGCCTGATACATATCATCTAAGAGAATCAAATGATACACTTTACAAGGGCTGAACTTCAGCCTGGTATATGGGGAAAGCAGGAGCACTTAAGGAGTTACCTCCATTATTTTGTTAGCAAATTTTAATAAATTGCTGTAAATGTGTAATTTGTAACCAAGCTGCCAGCTTCTTCTGGCACATAGAAGTTAAAGGCTACAGAACAGTAGTTTCCTGTTGCCATTCTTTGGTGCAAAACCCTGGTGTGGTCTTCTGAGGTTTTTAGACCTAAAACTGTTATTTTCTCTGTAGGGTTCTGGGCTGTGTGCCAGTTTGTTGTGTGTCTGTGTGGTATGGTAGCTATTGCTGCCTGGTAATTTGCCTCTGCTGGATAGGTGCCAGCCTCTCTCTCAGTGAACATAAACAATTCAAAAGAAGAAATAACAGGTTAGATGCCTTGTATTTTCACAAATGGTGTCAGGGTTCAAGGGAATATCCTCTGTGAGAATGTACCCTTTCATCAGAGGCTGAGGTGTGGACTTCAGTCAGACATGATGCATTTTGGTCAGGCTGGTACATGGTGCTTTAATCTGTAGAACGGACGCTTGGGCTTTTATCCCATGGCATTGATCTGAATTACTGCTAGGAGGAGGAGGAATCAATTCTCTTTGGTGCTACATTTGAGCTGCCTAGACTATAGAATCACATTTTAATTTAGATTTACTTCCCACTGTAAAAGATAAGGGCTCCTTCCGGGCACACTATTAGGTCTCAACCTTGAAGGTTTCTGTTATAATTTCAACATTTATCCAGTTATCTCATGAATAAACGGTTTCTGTTTTAATTCTAGTAATCCCCCATGTGAAAGCCCCTAGCACAACCGTTTCATTGCTGAGAGCACACAAATCAGCTACTGAATTCAGTTATATTGATTTCTTCTGCTTACTTAAGGGAGGGATCAACACCCAGCATCATTAACAACGCTGAGCCAGGAATCGCCTGCTCTGTTGTTCAGTGTGACTTTCTCTAGCTAACATCTCTGCCTTCACTTTGAATTACTGAGCATATACAATTGAGAGCCCATAAATGGCTTCAAGCAGTGCCACTGAGACTGACATCATCTCGCTGCCTTGCAGAGCAAAACTGCAGAGCTTCATCATAGCAGCGTGGCCTTTGCTCTGAAACTCGTACCGGTAATTTGACGGTGCAACGTTTCTTATGCCAACGTATTTCAATTAATTAGGTTTTTTTCCAGTGGCTGCATTTCATTCAAGTCACAGGGAGCAAATCTTTTTCCCTTCTGTATTTTGTGTTTCATTGTGACTGTCAGAAGATCTTGGGTTATGAGCGCGTGGAGCTTAAACTACCGAGTTATATTTGTTGCTCTAGATTATGAACAGGGAATATGCATAGGCCAAACATCTCCCTGTCTGTGTTGTGGTCTTTAGATGGACTACTACTTCAGTGGCTTTCCCCAGAACTTTGAGTCTGCCAGGCTTAAGGAAATGGAGGTAATGAATGCTACCAACGTGTTCTCGTATTTGCAACTGAGCCATAACAGCCTTCAGAAGAACTGGGAATGTTTCTGGCAGCTCTGCTGCTGGTAGTAACTAAAATCTAGAAGCAAGGTGCATGATAAAATGAAACAGAGGAATGGAGGAAGGAAAGTATGGCTGTCTTTGAGATAGCAATGAGAATGCAATTAAACTTTTATTCTCTCTCAGTTACCTACGGCTCGATCAACAGATGTTTTCAAAACAGCCTTGTTGTGAACAACCTCCGTGTGGTAATGGATACGTCGTGGAGGATTGTGCAAAAACTCCCATCGGTTCAAAGTCAGCCAAGCCAGATTGAAATTGCCGAGGGTAAATTTAGCAAAGTTAGATGACTTAACAGAGAACTGGATAAAGAGAATCACAGAGTTGCTCTAGGAGTATGAGCTGGAGCACAGGGTGTTCTGTGGTTGTTTCCGAGGGGCGGTGGTCCGTGTGGTCACATTCTTACTCAAATCTAAACAAATTGAGTGAGAATTGCCTGACTCAGATTCCTGGAGTCAAAAGCACCCTGTTTAAATTTTGCTGTACACATCACTAACTCAAAGTTCAACCACTTTTGCTTCAAGAAGGTATGTTAAGCAATAAATATGAAGTAAAAGTTACTACTCAGTGAAAGCACTTTGTGTTTTCTTACCAAAATTGAATCGATTTCTTTCTCCGATGAACCATGTGGCAAGAATACTGCCACTGTCATTTTACAGCCTGACATTTTGTGATGGATTAAAATCAGGTTTCTATCTGCTGATGCTGGTTGAAGTTCAACGTGTCCCCAGGGTATCTGTCCAGGCCATGGTGGTGAGCGCGCTCTTCTGCCGAAACCAGCGATTCGGGTGACCTTTGATTTTATTTTAGACACCATTAGCTTATTCAGTGCTGGTAAAAATAAATTGGCTGTGATTTGCTTGCCTTGGGACATTTGTTTCTTGCAGCTTTAGCATTGCTAATCATCGTGCTAATTTTTATTTTCAAGTTATTTTATTAGCATGCTAGAAGAGTTGTGTTCACTCACATTATTTATATGCATCTGCAGTATTAATTTGACTTTTGATTTAAAAGAAAACCACAATGTGACGATGCAAAACTTATGCCTTATAGACCACATCTTTAATTGTTATAAATCACTAAAGTATTTCTATGTGGATTTTTTTCCATAAGTTTTTGCTCCAGAAAAAAAAAAGTTATTTCTTGCTGCAGACCCAATCTCCCAAAGAATGTGTGTATCTTTTATAAGCTCTTTTTATAAAAGTGTGTCTTCAGTTTGCTTCTACTATTTAATCTATTCCCTGTACTCTGCATCTTTTTTGATACACAGCTTGACAGTGTATTGTACAGACATGACACGTATATTGGGTCATCCTACTTTTTTTTTTTTTTTACATTTAAATGTCTGTACTATTCCAGGTTTAGACATTATCTTTCATGCAAACCAAACCCACCAAAAAGCAGAGCCCATCTGCTACCAAAAACACAAAATATTTTAAGCTTGAGGCTGCATAAGTGTTCTACAAACACACCAGGAAAAGGAAGATAGTTTCTGTTTGCACTTGGAAGTTTAGTGCAATTTTGTTCACGTATAACTTTGAGATTATCTGGTGTGATCTTTATTATTTCAAGCCTTTTTATGATCCACTTTCATAGCAAAACTTTTACACTTGTTGTATGTACTGGCCTCTGCAGATACTCCATATCATAAACACTCCATATATCACCAAAACAAAAGCTTGTTGAATCTTCTTTCAAGTTACCTGATCTCTATACATACATGTGTTACTTTGTGTTATATAACTTGTAATGTTTGCTGCAGGTTAATTATTTGGTAGTATATAAATTAGATCTAAAATGAAGGTATGAAAATATCTAAGTGAGATAAGAAAATATCTCATAATAGCTAATACTATGTGTATTTTGATGCTACATACAGCTGTAGTCTTCTGGCTGATGCCATGACACTGTAATTTTTCACACAGTGTCACTGGGACTACATTTGGCATCAGAACTGGTTTACAATACAGTGCAATAGAGATGACAACAGTATCAAGGGCTTCACAGATACCATTAAGTATAATGCCAAAAAAAAAAATCTTTGTAAAGTAGTTTGATTTTGTGTAGTAGGTGGTAAACAAATAAAAACCAGTAGGTGCTTGTGGCTGTCAGTTGAAATCATGAGTGGCAATAGCCAGTTTAAACCCTGGCAGTTATCTGTGCAAGCTGCCAAAGTAGCAATTCAATTTCTAAACAGTCTAATAATGTTAGCTGGCCTTTTTTTGGATCCTTTTGGTGAAATATCACTTTGCTTTGTAGTTGCTTTCTAATTAGAATTGTCAATGCTTCTTTGCTTACAGAGGGCTACAAAGATAAGTAATGCTGCAGTTTGTGATCGGGAGAGCGTTGCTTGGGGTAGCTCATTTCACTTTGCAGAGCACTGCCGGGTAATCCTCTCTGTGATGGAAGCTTAGAAACCTGGGTACAAAGTGAATTGATTCAGTTATGTCGGTGTAATTCGCAGTGGATGCTTTGGATGTAATAGTTGCAGCTATTATATGGTATATCATATATTATAATATTATATTGTCTGCGTAATTGCAGCTAGCTCTGTAAGAGTGACAGGGATGGCATTTGGCAGATTCTAGGGAGCATTAAACACTTCTCTTTATTCTAAATAGAATGTGGTTTAGAATATGATTTGTAGTTTAAAACAAAGCACTGGAAAATACATTTACTGGAACTGTACTCAAAATCCTTTCTTGTTTGTATTTGAAGCAGAGGTTGACATAAAGGCTTTGAAGAATTTCTTTTTCACTGAGACTGATTCTTTCGAGTGTAAATTCTTCACTGCTTCTGGAATACTCATGTGGTGGGGAGATATCAGTAGGAAGGTGTACTAGCTACACTAGTTCATTGGGGTCATTGTATATCCGTGTTACACATGTCAGTTTGCATAGTGTATTTATGTATATTCTAATAAAAAAATTATGTATATTCTAATAAAGGCTTTACTTTTTTCTGCGAGATTCCCTATTCCCTATAGGGGAAACCTTGGAACAGGAAGTGTTGAACTGAAAAAGAATGGGTGGAGTACAGTGTTATGGTAGAAAGACATGAGTTAGTGTCCTGGTTTTGGTGAGAACAGAGCTGGTTCTGTTCAGTGATTTTACTTCTCAGCTCAGTTCTTCTAACTCCCTGCACTGTCTGCAGTCAGCAGCCTGTTTGCCCAGGCAGTGTCTGCTGCCAGCAGTGAGAACACCCCATGGGCAGAGTCACTGCCAAGGGTTGGGGTGCAGACCAAGGCCACTGCTGGATCTTGTGCACCGCACAGGGGGGTGCAGAAAGTGAAAGGCGGCACCAGCAGGGAGGAGTGGACAGGGCAGGGGACCCCAAACTGACCAGTGAGGGATTCCAGCCCAGATATGTCGTATTGGGTATAAAGCTGAGGGATCTGGAGGGTTCAGTAGCTTGCTTGCTCTCTCTCTGGGGGGTTCTTGGGCTCTTCTCCCCTCTTGGACCACTTTGCCGGCTTGGCTTGGCTCGGGTCCTCTTTTGGTTCCTTCCTCAGAGCATCCAAGGAGGACTCTCTGTGTTCTGCCTTAGATCCCAATCAGTGTGTTCCTGAATCCAGCACCAGAATCCAGCTCCTGAACACTGCTGCAGGGCCCAGTCTGGGACTCCCCTGGTGCCTGCTCCACAGCATCAGTGGTGACAGTGATGGAATTACCAGCGGGGGGGTTGGGTTCCATACTGGTTTTGTATATACTTGTAAATATTCTAGGGTTTTTATTATTATTATTTTCATTTTCATTCAAGCTGTTCTAGTTTCCTTTTCTACTCACTGAGTGTGTCTCATTCCCTTTCTCTTCCCCTTTGAGGAGTGAGAGGGGTTAATGGAGAGCCTCTGTTTTACCTGACCCTAACCCTTGACAGTTAAGTAGCACACTAGATGGTGGGTATTTGAAAATGGATCCGGGGCAATGTCCTGTTTCTGCTGCATTGTCTCCTCCAGGTCCTAGTAAAAACCACTCAAAGCAGATTTTCCAGTTCTGTCTCTAACTATCCTTTCCCAGAGTTCCTGACTTAAAATGCTGGACGCAATGAGGGGTTATATGCAGCAGTTGGTGAGTCAGATGCTGGTCTTTAGGGTATCAGGGAAAAAGAAATACCAGGTAATGGTTACTTGGGAAAACATTCCTTGTATCTTGAAATCAGAGACATCCTAGTGAACCTCCCTGTCAAAGCAGGGATGACGTAAGGTTGAAATGAGGTTTATCAGGACCTTTTCCAGTTCAGTCTTAGGGACTTTAAGGGACAGAGATTATACTGCAGGGTCTGAACAATGGCCTGTTGCACTGCTAGGCCACTTTTTAAAAGTTTTCTCTCTCTTTTATGGGAAAAGTCTCAAAAAAAGGTGTTCCAGAGCAGTATTAGGAGCCTTGAATCTGAAGACAGCTTTAATTTTGCCACTTCCTAATTTTTAATACAGGTATAAACATGCATTCTCTTAAGCAAGTTTTCCACATGTAATCTGGTTTCCACATATGCTATATTTATCCTTATCTCCAAGAACAGAGGTTTATCCTTGTTTCCTGAGTTGTGCCTTTCCAAGAGGAGATGTGTATTCCACCTATTGCTTTATTAAAAAATGAAATCTCTGAGTGCAAGTGAAGTTTTCTGAATTTTGTAGTTGGAAACAATGCAGTTGTCACTTAACGTACTGCTTGGCTGTCCAGTTTGGTGTGTCATCTGGTAAAGTTGCTTTCATTAAATTGGTGTGCATACCTAGGGGGTAATCTAGCAGGGCTTGGAAGCAAAATAAAACAGTCTTTATATTGTGGAAAGAGCTGGTTTAGGAGTGCAAGGTAAGCCTCAAAGGGGTTGGATGGTTGAGATGATAAACAGAAACAACTGTTGACTTGCTTGTCAGTATTTGAGGTTTTCCTCTTGCAGAAACCTGTGTCAGCAGTGTTAAATCCAGAAGCCCTTCAGGAAACATGCAATAAATATCTGAGACAGATATCCCAAATATAGGCCATCTGAAAGGTTACCCTGAGGTAAACTGAAAAGAAAAATGTTATTTGGTAAGAAAATTTTTTGCCCATATAAGGGAGCTACAGTAATAAAGTGGAATTTCCTGCAGGTGAATTCTATTTTCCTTTTGGATGAACAGTGAATGAAGTACAGTGTGAAAATCTGCATTTAAGCTAAGCTACTTCCTCTGAGAAGGTGTGGCAAGATAAATCTTTAATGCTTAGGGGACCCACATAGCCATTCTTCTGTGGTGGTGGGGGAATTGCCATTGCATTTCATTCAGTATTAGCTTGTATGTGATTTAAGACAACCAATGGGACTTCAGTTTAAGATCTTTTTAACAGGCACACGGATGGGGTTTTTTTCCTGTTCTGATGTTTTCTTGTGCATAAATTAAAGTACATGAAAAAGTATGGGCATGGTGTTGGGTAAAGCATAGATTTCCTACTTTGGAAATAAACTACTGCAAGAATTACTTTCCGTTGTTTCACCTTGAGCACAGACAATGTAGTTTTTTCAGTTGATGATATCTTTTTTTTGTATGGTTTGTAGAATCACTTAAAAATCCCACAGGACAGTTATCCTTAGATAAACATAAAGGATTATTATTACTCTGCTTACTCTGTAGCAGAATTGATTGGAAATCTGTGGTAAAATAAAATAAGAGTTAATCTCTGCAATAGAACTCAAAGGTTCCAAAGTGAGGTTTGTTACGTACTCTGGCTTGCTCTATAGCTTTAGGTACAAGACTGACCATGTGCAGAAGTTTGCTTCTTGTGGGTTGGGAATAAGATCCTACATCCTCTAGGACAACATCTAGAATTTTAAATGCTTGAAGGATCACTTTCTGAAAAGCATTCTTACCTTTAAATCTAAGAAGAATGTTTGAGAAGCTTAAACATAAGTAATCAACCATTCTTATATTTACTAATCATGCTTTACTTAAAAAAAATCACTGCATTAAAAAAAAATCAAAGAAAAAAAAGGCCATCTCAAAAAAGAGGGGAAGTGGGAAGTTGGTCAGGTGGTTATTTCCAAGAATTTGCTCTTATTTCTACTGCCTGCCACGTAATTTGTCGTTCAGGTTTTTCTTAACGTTACTATAGTGCAAGAACAGATTATATTAGTAAACATAATATTTTCCCAGCAGGCCCTCAGAGTTCACATTGTAATTCATATTTTAATATTGACTGTAAGGTGTTCAGATAGTTCTGACTGAAATAGCACGTGAATCGGGTTTAATTCATTTTGCAAAGTACACCGAATTTTTTCGTAAGCTCTCGTCTCTTCAGGACTGTGGGAGAGTTCAGAAGGAAAGGAAGGACAGTTCTATCAATTGAGAAAGAACAACTAAAAATCTTTGGGATTATACAGAAAAAAAGAGATCACCTCTGCACTAAAAACCTTCTTCTGCTATGTATGGCCATATTTACATGTAAATCCTCCTACATTGAGAGGTAGGTGAATAATCTGACAAGCCATGAGGTGTTACTTCCTATTTTTGTCAGTAATACATATAAGAAAAATCTGACTTTGTCCTTAATTTTTTAACTTTCTGAGTGTGGGGAAGTGTTTTACCAACACCATTAGATCTTTTTTTATCTTGAGTAGAAAAGAATTCTTTAGGAATAATTGTCAACTTAATAGTGTGGATTCTCACTGTGTGGTCCCATCTTAAATCCTTCAGTGTCTTCTTTTGATGGACTTATCTACTGTGAACATTGGATAATTTTGTTCATGTCATTTTCAGGGTCTTCATACAATTATTTTCTTTTTATGAATGTCATCTACTCTATTTAAGTTTGTGTCAATTTTTTGCTTTGGTGTGTTGAATCCTTGCAACAGAGTTAGTGCCTGGTTTTAGCAATGAGATATGAATAATTACTGTTAAAAATGTGTTTATCTTATCTAATACTAGTCTTCAAGTGCATAGTTGGATCAAAAGAAGTAAGATGTAAGGATCAGAATGCTGGAAATTAGCATTTCATGTGTATTGAATTACACTATTAAAGCTAATCATTATAAAATAACAATCTTCCAGTCATGATTACTGAGCACAAAATGAGAGTGAGGCAAAGCTCTGGTGCTTAATGAATCCAAATCACACAAATATTTATGTAAAAATAAGGAAAAGATTAACAGTTAGTAGCTGGAAAACAGTTAGTAAAAGGAAAAACACTGGGCAATTCTTAGTAAGCTTCCTATTCTCAGCAAAAAATAGTGTTTCCTATATATAACATAAATGTATAGTCCTTTAAGAGAAAGAAACAATCAGGAAAATTTTTCAATTCTTCTTCTAAAAATAGAGGTAGCGGTGAAATGATTTCTTTTAACCAGGAAGGACAAATTTCACCCTGGTATGTTTACAAACTAAAATGCAACTTTTAAATAATTATTTCAATAAAAATTATGTACTTTCTCGTCTGTGGTGAAAATTACTTGCCATGTGAATGGGATGGAGATAGAGGAGTAACACCTGCCTTTTTAGCAGCATCTGACTGAGCATCGGCTGTGCTCAGCAACCAAGCGGTGGAAGATGCAGCAGGTTTGAAGTTTCATAGAATGCATTGGGTTGGAAGGGACCTCTAAAGGTCATCTAGTCCAGCCCCCTGCAGTAAACAGGGATGTCTTTAGCTACATCAGCTTGCTCAAGTTTGTCAGCTGTCTTGCTCCATCACTTCCAGGTTGGTTTTTCCCAAGTTTTACTTGTGTCAGAAGGAATCATGGAGTTAGAAGAACATAGAGATGATGCACTATAGTCAGATTTTTTGCAGGCTGCTGCAGGAGGATGATCTTGAACCTGAAAGCCACAGAACATCTCCAATTTTGTGTTCAGGGGTCTCTGAAGCAAGGAGCTCAGTATTGCAAGATTTCAGAAGTTTTGATACTTAGCAGTTTTGTAGTTTATTCACACTTAAGAAAATTGTATTCTGATTTTTCTCATTTACTCCCTTTATTTTGGGAAGGTCTGATTTCTTTCATCAGGAAAATCTTAACTTTGTGAAGTTGTTTTCATTGATCCTTTTGCCCAGCATTTAAAGAAGAAGTATGTTTTATGGAAGCCATACTATTGATTTCAGTAATAAAATAGAATATTCTATTGGCCGTTTCTTCTTGTGGATTTGTCAAAGTCTTTGCATAACAATTTGCTTTGAATATTCTATTCACATTATGCATTGGATAGAAAAACTGTTCCTGAATTATGTTTCTTATTAATATACGTTAATTTAATTATATTCAGGTAGCAAAAAAACATTTGTATTTTAGTAATTATATTTCTCCTTTTGGAAAGCTTATCATATATGAGGTGGTTGATCATATCACTGGAGAAATCCTTTTTCACACTAATGGAGTGAATGTGTTTTTCACGTGGGGAAGTGTTTTTCACTATTCACTACCTGCTAAGTATAGGGTGCTTGAGTGAATTCAAGGAGTTAGCAGACAGGAGCTGCAGGATTGAGTAGCAGTGAAATAACCTAAATGCTTTACTATTTCTGGTTTAATTATATATATTAAAATACATGTTTCATATCAACTCCAGTAACTTTGGATATAAAGCCTCTCTTGTGTTGGTTTTCCCAAAATGACTAATTTCATACATTGAAATAGCTTGGGAATCTATTACACATAATAACATTTAAGAACAGTAAACCAGAGTAATTTAGGCTCTTTTGATACATTTACTTTTCAAAGACATCACACATGACACATTAATAATACGATGATTTTGGGGGGGGATGGTTTATCAATTAAGATCAGTAGTAAGTTTCATGCCATTACTTTTACATTTAGGCAAGCATGGAAAACTAGCAGTTGCTGGTTTATATTCCTCAAAAAAGCTAAAGCATCTCTTTGAATTCTGTACATATACAGTACCAGGGAAGGAAAAGAGAACCTCTGCATAACATTTCAGTAGCTATCAGCCTGCATCTGCTGTGGTCACAGTTTAATAATAGCATCTTGATGGGATATTTTGATGTTTGTTCTGCTGGTTTTGTTGTATTGGGTTTTTTTTTCTAAGGTAGACACAGAATTCTGTAAAGTAGAGGAGGTTAATGTTAGTGTTTGGGGGGGTTACCAAGAGAGAATTTCATTCTAGGTAACTGCTAAACTGTTTTTCCATCATAAGTAGGCATATTTCTTTTGAAAGTGATGGGAAATATGTGAAACCAGTATTCAACTCATTCATGTGAATAGTTCAGTTTTCATTAGCAAAATATTTCAGGTAATTTGACTTCGAATGAAAATGCATGTGGCAGTTGTTGGTTAGTTTTACTTAAAAAAAAAAAAAAGTATGGTTTCTCTTTTACTTTCTATATTGTAAGGCAAAAAAAGGTATAAGCAAGTTAATAAAAATGAAGATCTGAGGTTGTATTTTATTGAATTTAGGGCTGAAAGTTCATTGTAACGCAGTATTCTTAAACACAAGCCAGCGTAGCTACGTTTTCTTCTGTTTCATTAGTGTCAGCATAGAATTGTTCCTTCTGGTTGTGGTGTTGGTTATTTCCTTGCCTTATTTTCTAAGAGATCCTATTGAAATAGCTGAGGTACTCCAAAACTGCTGGTCCATATGTATGAGGTTTCTGGGAGAGCAAAAGGGTTTTGGCACTGGATTGTTATTCATTCCAGGAGAGAGCGTTCACTCCAATAGACAGAATGCACAGTTCAGTGGAGCAAAGAATAAGTGTGATGCTATGGCTCATTTGAGATGTAACAAACAAACTAGATGGGAACAGGAGCTTGAGTCTGGCTAAGCAGTGTCATCATCACAGTTCCTAAGATGGTTCCAGAGACTTTGGAATGGATTCGTCACATCTCCTCTTCCAGTTAGTGGAAAGAAACTTTTGGTCTGTATTCACTGTCTCTGAGAGAGCTAACAGCAACTTCTTAGGAAAGTGTAGTAAGAAAGAGAGGTTCCTGCTGGTTTGATAGTTGTGTTATTTGACTTGATATAATTAGTAACTTAAACTGTGTTATCAACACAGCTCTGTTTACTGACAATAACACTCTACTTTCTTAATAAGTTGTATCTGAATGGCTGGACGTTTGTGTGTGATCATACACTGGAATTAAATACCAGATATGCTGCTTTGTTAACAGATCATCACTAGAAGAACTTCAATCTTTGAAAATATGTTAGAGTTATCTTGGTGTTTTGGTTTTGCATTATTTTTTTCTTAAAAGCTTAATACCTAGAAGGGCTGCTGAGTACTGAATATTTCCTGAAATGAAGGCTCCACAGCCCCTCTGGTCAACTCATTCAAGTAGAAGTTTCCTAACGCCTTACTGGAATCACCCATGTTCCAACTCGTGTCACTCATCCTGTCACTCTGCACCTCAGAGAAAAGTCATGCTTATAAACTCCCACTACAGAGTTGGAAATCAGGAACGGAATTTCCCCTGAAATTTATCTTTTTAAGCTCCCTCAGCCTTCTAGATGATAAGCTGTAGCATTGTGACCATTTAGTGGCCCTCCGCTAGACTAATTTTAGTATGTCAGGGTCTTCACTCCAGGCAAATACATTTTGTATGCAATTAAATGAAAAGAAATAAAGTTAGCTTGTCAGGGCTAATATTTCTTAGGTTTCCTTGCCTTTTTGTTTGTTCGTTCGTGTGCTTGCTCTTTATCACTGTGGTTGTACCAGTTTCAGCAACTGGTTCTGGCGACATCATTCTGTATCTCAGTTGGCCATGCTATTCATGTCATCCCTGTTTTATAGGCCTGATGCATTTCTACATATTTTATAATTGTTCAGGGTATTGTAGGTGTGTCTGTTACTCTTACTGTCTTATTTGTTGGTATTTTTTTCTGTGCAAGGAAACTGTGTGTGTCTCATGTTGCATGCCTAATGCATTGAAACCTTGACCTGTCATAATTCTGTGACAAAAAAAAATAAATTGTTTTCCATCTTGTTAAGAAAAAAACAAAAGAGGGGGGAAGAAAGCAAGTAAAATTTAGGATAGCTTCAGAATAAGGTTCTTTATTTAGGATCTAATTTAGAGTTTACAAGTTAAGAGAATTACTAAAGCTTAGAAGAAAAAGGAGGTCTAATTCTTCTGTTTTGTCCACTGAGGTTTGTAGCAGCTGGTGGATAAAACCACTTCTGTGGTTTATAGTTTCAACATGGAAAAAATTATCTCCAGAAACTTCCTTCAATATGGATTAAGTTAAATAAAATATTTTTTGTGAGTTTACATTTGGACTTCTTTAAAAAGTTTGCAATAAATTTATAATCAGGTATTTGGAGCTGATATTTATTAATCTGTAACAACCTTCTCCTATTAAAATGTATTCAGTCTCCCTTAAATCTAGATATAACCTTTACCTTTCTAAACATCAATTAGCATGGAAGTTCACAGCTCAACAACTTGTTGGGTGATGAATCATGTCATCGAGTTTTGAAGCTGTCTCCTGTTAGTTTCAGCTGATGCCTCCTGCTCTTTATATTGGAAGACAGAGTGAAGAATCAATTTTTATCACCTTGACCTTGAAGGCTATTATTTTCTTATAGACAATTTATTATTTCTCACCTCAGCTGTATCTTTCTGGAAACAGACCGAAGTGTTTTTGCTGTACATTGGGATTTCTTGCACAGAAGTTACTCTTTTACCGTTGTCCAGCTTAGATTTCCCTTTTCCAAGTCATTTTCGGTTCATTTTTGAGATTAGGGACCAAGATGACACACAGCATTGGTGTGGATAGACCCTGGATTTCTGCAGTAGCAGGGGACTGTGTTGCCATGTTCCTTTCTTGAAAGTTCCTAACTTCTGGCTCACTTTTCTCAATGACTGCTGTGAAAGGCTAAGATTTTGGGGTTTTTTTTGTTTTTTTTTTTTTTTTTTTCCCTCCATCACTTGTACTTCTTTCTGTTTGTCAGTAGTGAATTTTACTTTCTCATTCTATTGGCCACTCAAGATCCTGTGGTGCTTCATGACTGCTTCATTGATTCTTATCTTTCTCACATATAATTTATTAGAGAAGCCTGACGTCTCATTATTCAGCTTATTTTCAGTCTGTTTATAAAAGCTCTGAACATCACTACTACCAGCATAGACATGTGTGTAATTCCATTCCTAGAGGTCTCCTCCTGCTGTGGGAACAAACCATTCACTCCCACTTGGTGGTAATTATTTAGGAAAGGGTAGACAATACTTTTTATGCCAGGATGAAGAGTTTCCTGAGGAAATCCTTTTGAAATTCAGGCTAATTGCTGCCTTCCAGGTTTTATTCTGCTACTTCTGTATGCCAACCTTCCTTGGTGTTCTGAAGTTGTTTGGTTTGGTTTTGGTTTGGTTTATTTAATTAGTCTTTTGGTGACTTTTAAAGGTCAAATAAGTAAAACAACCATTTGATTTGATTTTTGTAATTATTTATTCAGAGGCTAAGTGAGTTAATAAAAGGTACTGGTAGGGACTCTTCTTGTAGCCATTGTTCAGATAACCTTTTCTAAGCACTTGTCATGGTAGTTTTGAAGGATTCATTTAACAGTAAAACATCATATGAAGATTTAAACCACTCCGTGTGCGTGTTTTGGAAGAGAAATAGAAATCCATAGGCTTTTTTGAAAGGAAATTAATGGATGTTCTTAGTATAAATTTATTCAGAGCTTTAAATGAAATACCCTCTTTATGATAATACTGTGGTGTGGTTTGTGTGGCAGGAATTTTACAGTACCTACTGACTTCAGACACTGACGTGTTCTTTGTGTGCATCTCCCTATCCACTGCTGCACTTTGCTTTAAGTTTTGCTCATCATCTTTCCTACATGGTGACCTAGATTTCTGTACAGAAATCTTTTTGAACTCTCTAATCACTGTTTCTGACTTCAGTCCAGGTCCCAGTGGTGACCTGGCTATCAGCTGTCCTACCTACAGAAGTATTCAGTGGTCTTCTGAAGAGAGTGAGTGGGCGAAGTGTTGCAAAACAATGCCATTGATTGTGTTTGGAAGGAAAATATTACTGGTTTGTTTTGTTGTTTAAATTTTGATGTAGCAACAACATGGCTAAATTTAACTCTCTACACAGAATTCAGAAGCTACCTTTAGGTCCAGAGATCTTTATTTCATTGTTATATTAATAAATAGCACTCATCTAAGACTAGAAAGGGATACCGTAGTATTGTCTTAAAGTGAGGGGAATTTGCAGGAGTTTCTTTTCTTCTTGGCAGTATTTATGTGACTGTGGAGTTACTAAGCTCACCCCACTGTCTTTACAGTTTTTCAGTGTATGGTGTTTCTACCAGGACAGATGTTTGTATTTTTATTTTTTAATTCCTGTAATTACAGAGGATGTGAGTGTACCCAAAGTATCTTGTTACATCTGCCCCTATGTTCATAGTAGTAGCTGCAAAAAATGACCAGGTAAAAGCCCCTAATTTTCATAGTTTTCCATAGCTGGCACAAGAAGTAACAGCTGAGTGAGTTGGCTCTGAGCTGCAAATGGTGCTTTGGCTTGCACGGGAGGAGTAAGTCAGGTTTACTGTTGCTGAGCTGTCAGTAACCTAGCTTGTGCTTTGGGATCTCAGCTCTTACTTGAAAGTCTTACTTAAGACTAAGAAATTTAGTTGGTTGGTTTGTTGTTGTTTTGTTTTGTTTTTCCAAATACCTTATTAAAGGCCAGAACAATCTTGTAATCTCTTAACACACCCAAACCTTTATCCTTGTTACCTTCACTTTCTATTGCTTGGTGTCTGTTTGGATTCACTGGTCAGTATATGTCTAAACTAAGTAAGTATCAAGAAATCCAATACATGCTACTGAAATGGATGAGACTCTTATTTTCTTCTTTAGTGTACAAGAAGTAATGGCTTCATATTTGTTTTTCTTATATATTGAACATCAGGTAGAATAGAAATGGTAAACTTCTCCTGCATACTGAAAACTACATGGATGAATAACTGGATTACCTTGCAATGTTTGCACTTGCTATTAACTTCAGAAGTGTTTAATTTGATGGTGCTATTTTAAATTCTGACTTTAGGAACAGTCTTTAAATGATGCAAGTGATCTCAGAATCAAATTACAGAATGGGAATGCTGGAATAAAGTCAAGTCATGTAGTAGTACTTCTGGTTCCAAAATGCCTCAGAGTGCTCTTTAAGCTTCTTGTAAATATTAATCAGTTACTGAGAACAGGAAAACTCTTGGACTGAGCTAAAGATAGTGGCCAGCTAAAGTGGTTAGTGGATAGCTAAGGATCTGTGGACAGGTTTGAGACTGAAATTGAAGCAGGTGATTTGTTTGGCACTTGGCCACACATTTAAATAACCACTTCAACTCTTTTCACCCCCAGAATAAACAAAGTGTACCTTTTGTGAAAGTGGGCAGGTCTCCCCATCAAAGTAAATGAACTGAAGAATGGCTTACAGAAAGTATCCTACTCTAATTCAAAGTTTTCATTCAAGGGAAAATCCAGTGGTTTTATTTTGGTTTAAAAGATATGCCTTAATTCCCATGTGTATCAGGATTGTCTTGCTATCTAGACTGGGGTTGTCCTTAAGTCTTTTCTGTTAAGCTGAAGATGAAATTTTCCTCTTCCTGTTAAAGTAGTTCAGTTCCATGACATCTTTTTGGAACAGAGCATGAGCCAAACGACAAAATAAACCCCCTCAAAATACTGCAATGTGTGAACAATAATTCTATTTTCTTCCTTTTTAACAGAAACAAGGATGTTAGAAATAGGGGAGATATGAAGTGTGTGGATTCAGTCATATATGTTTAAAAAAATGGGGGGGATTTTTGTGTGTTTCAGTTGTGTGGTCCATGCAGCTGTGCCCAAACACAGTCATGTGGATCTTAATGCCTGGGGAAAGCTGGTTTGTAAGATTGGCATCCTGATTTGCATGTGAAAACCCAGTGATTACTGTGAGAATGCTGCAATCAGAGATGCAAGTTGGAAGTCCCACCATGTCTGTCCTGTATAATTTTGACTTAAGAAAATTAAGGTGCTATGCATATGTACTTTTCATGCAAAAATTATAAATAGCTACTGAAACAACATTTCAAAATTGTTAGACAAAAAAACGATTAAACAGGCTATGGGCAGGTTCTGAGAAAGAAATCTGTGTTTAGCTTTGATTAACTCAGCTCAGGATTAGTTCATAGTTTTAATGATAGTTAAATTTATTTAGTGTGTGATCTGATGTTAAATGACACTGTAGATTGGAGAAGTAAGAATCTGAGTTTTACTATTACAGGTGAGTCAGAGCAGCACTATTCCAATAAGATTATATATAACCAATTTTGAATTGGTTATTTTACTCATCTGTAAAGTTTCAATTTAAAAAATACTACCTACAAAATAAAAATTTTTTAAGAAAAAAAAAAAAAAAAAACAAAACAACAACAACAACAAAAAAAAAAAAAAAACAACAAAAAAAAAGACTTGTAAAATACTTCAATTGCACATAAATTCATAACTAGCTTCCCAATCACAGTGGTTCTTCCTCTTCCTCCCACCTGCACCCCCATTAAATCGAGTTTTAATCCGATCTCCTTTCTGATACTTCTGAAACAGAAGATGGTTTCACTCATATCCTTTGTTATTGTATTAGAAGCATTTCCTTGATTTCAGATACATTTCCATAACAAAATCCAAAACCTGGAACAAGTTCTTAGAAGGTAGCTTGGCTTTTGCAGTGGTATGTGTATGCCTAGGCTTTCTCAAATCCCAGGTGAAAGACAGGCATTTTTAAATCTGATGCTGCTCCTAGGAAAAATTAACTTTCAGTAAGTCAGAAATTCTTTTCATTTGTAGCTTCTTCATTACAAATATCAGATTATTAAGCTACTGTTAATGTTTGCTAAAATTACTGTTGTTAACAAATAAACTAGGACTTCAGTGTTTTCACTGAAGCATTTTCAATTATTATTTCTGTTTTCAGTTACAGAGTATACACCTGGCTTGTGTTCAATTGCTTTCAATGCACATTTCCTAAAACCACAAAAATAGCAGTCAAAAAAAGAACTGAAATGTCCAGACTGAAAGGCTACTGAATACTTCTTTCTTAAATGTTTGCTATATATACATATTTTTTTCTTGTATTTGAATTTTTTTAACTCATTCCCACAACATCACTGCAGGGCAAGTAACAGTCTCTATTTATACTGGGATTGACCATGTACTTTCTTGCTCTGGTGCACATGACTCTAGTGAAGTCAATGGTCTTATATGAGACTTTCTAGGATAATATTCAGTCTATTAAACTTTAGTCTTCCATGGAAGACTAGCTAATATTTAAAACAGAACTTAGGATTATTGCTGCAAGTTCCAAAGTTATTTTATTTTGGTATTTTATATATTAGGGGTTTTTTTCCCCTTTTGCGTATTTTCTTCCTCTGGAAAAGGATTTTTTTTTTCTCAATATCAAAGACATTCAGAAGAAATCTTTTTTGTCTTCTGGATATATTCATATACCACATAAATTGTTATTCATGCAATACAGTAAGTGAAGACTCTGGAGAATTATTCAAAGGGAATATGTGGAGTTAAGTTGAAAGGTTGAGGAGAATGTTTCTAGAAGGTCTTTCTGCAGGGTAACAGACCCAGTGCAAGATTAGGTATACATTATTTGTAGCATAGCTTGCTCTGGAAGGAAGGTAGAAGAATCTCTACGCAGAGTTCAAAACAAGATAGTAAGCCAGAAATTGAAGAAATACAAGGGCTTTTTAAAAGATACTCATCTCAGAGATCTATTTATGCAGATTAGTCTGACTGGAAGCAAGAGAGCTTTAACAGCAACTCTATTTAGGAATTAATTAAACAATCTCTTAATTAATGATGCCTGTTTCGTATGCACTGAATCACGGGGATCATTTCCAGTGGCAAACTGTAGGTAAAAATGGTATGATTTAATTTTTGTTATTTATTTGATTTTATTTTAATGTTTTTTACATTTTTACAGCTAAAGCTTGTATGATCAAATGACACGGATGGCTGAGGTGTTACTCAGAGAAACCCTCAGGAACATGACTCTTTGGAGAGGAGAGTGTAAAGAAGGAAGGTGGTTCAATAGAAAATCATGTTTGCTGTTTGACTTTTCTTAAGTGAAAGACTGGAGGAGGAAGAGACAAAGTCCATATTATGAGGGGGAAAAAAAAAGAAAAAACTGACTCTATATATTCTTTCTTAAGTGAATTAAAGATGTAAGGAGATACTACGTGGCTTGCCCAAAGAAGAATATTGGCTGTATTTTAAAAAAAGGCATGAAAAATGTAAGAAAGATGCAAGCATAAACAAAGATCATTTTTTAATGGGAAACCTGTGTAAAGAACCAAGTATAAGACAACATCTGGCATGTATCCCTTGGGGGAGATGCATCATTTCTATCCTGCTTAGGAATAATTAGCTTATTGGTTTGTACTGGGAATTTTAATGGCTTTTTGAATCAAGTCACCTTTCTCTCTGGTTCTGCCTGCCCTCTCTGTTCCTCAGAATGAAAAGCCACCAAACAGCATCAGTTTACCACAATTGCATTCAGATTTGGTATAACATGTATTGTACCATCCATGGTCCAGCTCTGAATGGCAGGTACAAAATCTATTTTACTCCTCACTTCTGTTAGATCAAGGTGACAAAGCAGCTCTAACTCTTAGCTTTCATTTTGTCAATTCTTTCAATAGTCCAATCTGATGTAGTTCAGTAAACGTATGGGATGGAGAACAAGAGAAGAGGAGGTTGTTTTGAGGAGGGCAGGAGAGAAGGAAACCACTGGCAATAAACAGATTTAAATACTCAAGCTTTGTTATTCTCATAAGTTCATAGAGTGCTATCTTTGAAAATGAAAAGACCCTTACCTGGTGGTGTTATAGTGGTAGGGATAACTTATGTACAGTTCATGTTTGCAAACATACGTTCTAATTTTGAATACATATTTAACAACATTGATGTAATGTAGTTTATTAGCATGAAACATTCACATTAGTTCTTGCATTTCAATTCATGTTTAGAGAATAGTTGCTAGTCAAGGAGCTACATGTTATCAGCATGGAAGTAGTTTTGTACACAAGCAAGAGAAGTCACAGTTTGTCCCCCTGTCTGTATCATCCAGTATTCGGTAAGGACAATTTAAGTACAAATCCTACTGACTTTGCACAATCAGCAGCTATGGACAGAGTTTGGAGGAAGATTAGTGCAGAGTTTGGAGGAAGATTAGTGCAGAGTTTGGAGGAAGATTAGTGCAGAGTTTGGAGGAAGACTAGTGCAGAGTTTGGAGGAAGACTAGTGCAGAGTTTGGAGGACTACATTTAGTTCAAACTGATAGCCAAAGTAAATGAAAATCTATTCATTTATGGAAATTAAGTTTATCAGGGTGTTTACATTCAAGGGACATTATTAAGAACTGGGCAGAAGTATGGAGTGCCTCAGCAGTTACTCATTAGAGCAAGACATTTGGGAAACCCTGAGAGTTTCTTGTTTAATAAATGAGATGGAAAAGTTTTGTGGAAAAGTGGTATTGAACTACACCACATACTTCTTGAAGCTGGCTGCTTCACTCTAGCAGGCTGCTTTGTAGAAATCAAATGGGAAGAAAACACCATTTTAAGTTGAAAACCAGAGCCAAACCCTCGCCACATCTTTCAGCTATTAACACATTCTTCAAAGGCCTATTTAAATACGTTCAAGAACAAAAAGGTACTGTGCCTATTCATTGTACATCCTTCAAACTTGGAAATACACAATGCCTTTCCAGTGCTGACTTCACTTCCAGTTTTTATTTTCATTCTTAATCAATGATGCCATGTCCTAACATACCTCAAAGAAAGTTTTCTCAAACTGATCTGCAGGAAGAATTGTAGAATAGGGGGCACTTCTGTTATGATGGGTTTTGGTTGCATTTCCTCCTGTAATGCTACTAGAGGACATGTTTCCTCTTAAGTCCATATGAACAGATCAGCAGTTGCTTGAAAAGTTTCCTCTCATGTATAAAATATTTTCTGCGGTGGCAAGTGCAAATCCATAGTCAGATTTGTAGTTAAATCCTTTAAATTATTTTGCTCTTTATGCAAAGAACTGTTTGCTTTAATTCTTGAGCTGTTATGGATGACTGTGTTGTGAATACTGAGTTTTGAATACTTCTTTTTCCCTCTCTGATTAAATTTTGTCATTTCTCTTTTTCAAATCCTAGAATACTTGTCAGATTTTTTTTTCCAGCAAATACGGGGCTATATTTTAGCCTTCAATGAAATGCTTTCCATGCGTGGAAACCCTTACGGGAAGCTTAACTTGACTATGCCTACACACTGTGGAAATGCTCAGAGCCCCTATCTCAAGAAATGTTTTGCAGTATCTCTGGAAAAACCCAGGTTTTATCACTTCAGTATCAAACAAAACTCTATCCTTGTGAGCTCAGGAGGAGCAATAGCTAAATCTTGTGGTTTGTTTTAGAGTAGCAGAGGCTCCAGATAAGTGGAGTAGTTTACCTGATCGCGACTGATTATTTTTTTCTTGAATATTGGATTACAGAATGCCTTGGGTTGGAAGGGACTTCTTAAAGGTCATCCAGTCCAACCCCCCTGCAGTGAGCAGGGACATCCTCAACTCAAGCAGGTTGCTCAGAGCCTCATCAAGCCCCACCTTGAATGTCTCCAGGGATGAGGCCTCCACCACCTCCCTGGGCAACCTGTTCCAGTGCTCCACCACCCTCACAGTAAAGAACTCCTTCCTGATGTCCAATCTGAATTTACCCTGCTCTAGTTTAAAACCATTGCCCCTTGTCCTATCACTATACGCCCTTGTAATCAGTCCCTCCCCAGCTTTCTTGTAGGCCCCCTTCAGGTACTGGAAGGCCACTATAAGGTCTCCCCGGAGCCTTTTCTTCTCCAGGCTGAACAACCCCAGCTCCCTCAGCCTGTCAGTCTCCTATCTTTTCATTGTCTATCATTTTTACATGAAATCTTTTCCATTATATTTTCATGAAAATAAAGGAGTTTGAAAATGGACTTTTAGTCAGCTCATCCAATATCTGTTTTACTTCATAGAGATGACCATAAATCACGGTTAATTCTCGTGCAGTGCCTGTTCTTGTTCATCCCCTCTTTTCTATGTAATTAGCCAGAGTTTGTTTTATTATTGTGATAAAACTAAAAAATACATCACTGCATTTCTCCAAAGAAGCAGAAATAACTTCAGTACATTAAGGTTAAGTGTTGGGGCATATGAGAGAGGAGGAGATATTGAAAAATAAAGTTTCTGATGAGTCTTGTTTTTGACAGTTTTGTCTAATGTTCTGATCAGCAGTCTACTGCCTTTTGAGACCAGTTTTATTTAAAACTCTGCTCAACTTCCATAAATATTCTAGTACTTGGAAAAAGTCTTATTTTTGCTATTTTGTAATGCTTTTTCTGTTGTAAAAAAATGGACTCTGGTGTCATGCATCAATTATATAGGCTTCTGAGATGGGAAGGGGAAAGGAAAATAGGACATTTCTGAGACCTTTAAATAACCCACTGGAAATAACTTTTCCCCCGCATAATGTTTCATTATTTTGGTCTGACCTATATAGTTCAGAAGCAAGAGCCATGTCCTAATGGAAAAAAGCAACATTCTTATTTCTCTAATGATATAAAAGTATTGGATTTTACAGGATGTCTGTTTAAAACTGCTTGAAAGCCTTGGGTGAGTGAATGAAGGTGTGCTTGTCATAGGAACTTTCGTTATGCCATATGGGCATGAGCCCCACACTGGAATTACATTAAAATTATATTGCCTTAGGACACATATTACTTGTTAATGCTGCAGCACAGCTATTACTAAGTTTGGAAAGATGAATGTAGTGTTAATGGGCAGTATATTTATTTTTTTGGGTGCTTAGTTGAGGAACCAAGCTACAATAAGCTTTATTTTCAGAAGTTAATGCAGTAATAAACCAGGCAGATGAAATTGTATTTTAATATGGTCTCAGAATAGCATTTGATAGAGTTGAGTGTTGAAATGAAGGAAGTGCTCCTGTACCATCCTGTTTGAGAAACTGGTATGCTCTTCTTGTTAAGCAGAGAGAAAATCATAGAAAGAAGCTTCTTGAATCCTGCAGGATTTGGTGATTCTCCAAAATAGTGCCTCTCTTGTGGGATATCCATTGCTGAGTGAATAATGAGGCTGTTACATACAGACTTAGCGTGGTTATAATCTTCAGTTAGGATTCTACTTTCCCCCCCTAATTTTACAGCCTGCTAAGGGGTAACAGCTTTACCCGTGTGCTTTGGTTCTTGGTGTTTTCTGGTTTCAGCTGCAAAGCAATACGAGGACTACTGAGAAAATGGGCTTCCTAAAGCACCTTTTTCAGTTACCTGTTGGAGGAAGGTGCATGCAGGTGTGCCCAGGAGATTCGTGTGAGATGGTTGCCCATAAGTATTTTCCTTTTTCCATTGTTTTAGGTCAGCTTACTATTATTTCCTGTAATAGTTTTTCCAAAACTTTGGGAGTGTTGCTCTACAAATACCTTTAAATCTTGACTGCCGAATGCTTTCCTGAAATACTGCATCTTCTGAAATAACTTTACCCACAGCTTTTGGAGAGCACAGCCTTCTGAGTTTTTCAGCACTTTTAATAGCTTGTAGTTTTTTTACTTCTGTATTACACGGATTCAGGTACTGAGAGCTTGATGCCCAGTCTCTCATTGTAACACCTTCTCGTACACACACTTTGAATGATGTGTAATCTACTTTTCTGCTGTTTCCTTACTGAATTCTGGATCTTATGTCGTGTTTGTTACTGAAAATAGCTTCTTTTTGTTTGGTTGGGTTTTTTTATTTTCTTTTGAGACTCCAAGTGAAGTGGTATGGGAAACACTGAAACTAATGGTTAATCTGAAAGTGTTTATTGTATAATATAAATCTGTAGGAAGAAGAAACCACCTACTTTATCCTTACATACTTTATTATTTCATGTGAGTTTTCTCAGGTTTCCTCTCCTCCATTTTATGTATTTTATGAATCAAATTATGGAGAAACTGAATATGGAATGCAAAAAAAAGATACAGAAGAACACCCAAAACACTCTTTACGAAAAATTCAAGATCGAGTTACTGAAATAAAATGACAATACTGATTTACATCACAGATGTGAGGGAATAAAAGTGAAGAAAGAATGTTTCTGGATGCATTATTTAATGGATATGATACTATGGTACAAGGACACTCCAGGAACTTCTGTTTTTTGTTTTATTAACTGGCATTTGAGTCTCTGTAGATTTTAAGCTTCTGCAGTCTGGCTGTTGAGGCTGGGGAAAACAATTATCAGAGGCACAGTTGTCATCTTCTGCACTAAAAAGTGTGAAACAGTTTCTGTGTGTGAAAGGAATGAAGAGTAGAAGACCGCAGCTTTATTGCTGGTCAGGGAAGAAGGCAGAGTATTTTCACTCTTGTGAGGATGACCCATATTGCTCCTATCTAGTAAGGGACTGAGCTTCCATTCAAACTTGGCAGCTTCAAACATTAATTTTATTTACAATGCTGCTCCACTCTATTACTGGCTAAATAACGTTCACTTCTGGTCACAGAAGACCAGGGAGCATGATAGGGCAGCCGTGGGCAGCAAGGCCATAGAAAATGAACATTTCTTCTAGTTGTCCTTATTAAAGGCAGAGAAAATGCATTGCAGGTACACCAAAGCAGCAGTGTCATGCACTCCGAAGTATTAAAAAATCCAAGCCCTCTTTATGATGAAAGTTTAAGTCAAAAGGGATTCATCATGCAGAATTTCTGTTCTTTCTGTCTCAAACGCTGAGAAAATGTTAGCGGGTAAAAGATTTAATTTGTATTCCCTTAGTCTTTTAAACATGCCCTCAATTTCTTTTTTTTTTTCATACAAAGCTTCTAGTCCCTGCAAGATACTAAGTGTTGATTTTTCATTTTAGCTTTGTATTTCAAAATGATTACTCAGTCTCCTTTTATTTCTTTTGGTTTTCTGGTTTTTAAGAGTTTCATTTGGAGAGGTTTAATAACTGAATGTTCAGGCCACTTTGTCTTGCCCCAGTCTGAACCATTGTACAATGGAAATCAGATTTAATTACTTCATTCTTGAAAATGAATGAACTTCTGGAACATCAGTGGAAAAATTTTGTCAGTAAAATGTATTCCTTAATGGTTCAAATCGAAGGCCTTGTTGAAAGTGAAATAGATGAAACAGGTAATCTCTTCAGTAATAACATTCTTAGTAATTTTGAATATTGTTGAGTTGTTGAATTGACCGTTTGTGCCCCAGAGTTCTGTCTTCAATCCTTTTATGCTAAAGGAGTGCTCAGAAATTTTACAGTAGGTTACAATACAAAAATCTTACATGAGAGAATAAATAACAGTAACTTTGCTATATTGGATTTATATGCACAATTTTAATTTGCTTTTCATCAGTTAAGTGGTAAAAATCCAATAAACAGCAGTGACAATAGGTGTTGCTGTAGCAACTATTTTCTTATAAAAAATAACAATTCTAAAAAGCTGAAAAAGTCAAAATCAGATTAATCAGGTAATTGTTGCCAACGAGATATGTAGTAATGCAATATAATTAACCCTAAAGTTTCAGCATAGTAAGCTTGGTGTGAAAATCTTTTCTCTGTTATGCAAGTGCTGATGTTAACATGTTGTGCCTCTCACCCTGAGAATGCTACCTTCTTATTAGGAAAATGCTTGAAGGGTTTTGAGAGTGAATTAGGATGGCTCACTTCTCACTGCACGCCGGTGGGTGTGTACAGGGGTGCTTGCCATGGAAAACATTCTCATTCAAAAACAGTGGAGGAAAATAATTGCTGATTACTTTTAACTGTTTTCTTTCCATGCATATTGGTGTGCAGCCTTCCTGCGGCTTTTATTTTTGTACTGTTTATATCAGGATTATTGTTTGTTACTCTGTAGGAATTAAGCTTGATTTGCATTCTTTATATAACTTTTATATCTATATATCTTTTGAAGTGTGTTTATATCTAGATACTCTATCCACATGTAATTACACATACAGAGAAATATATATACGTGCATAGATACAGAACTGTGGTTTAGAATGCAGCAAGAAACCTGCTAAACATTTACAAAGAGATAGATGCTTCCACTTTTCCCTCTTGTAAACCATCTGGAACTAGGGAAAACTGGAATATAAATCTCCACTTTATTCAAGTGTTACAGCTTTTACTTGAGTAAGTAGAATTGAGCCTGGGAATAAAGTGCCTGGGGGAAAAAAAAAAAAAAAAAAAAAAAGCCTTTTAATCTTTCTCCCAGTTGTTAATCAAAATAGAGAAATTAACAGTACTTGTTGTAACAGTTCTTGAGGTAAGTATGGCATGTATTTATTCATTTTAGAGGTGCATGGAGTTTTCAAAATCATTTAGGTTCTATAGAAAAACATAATTTCTTTTCAGCTGAGAATTTTGGTGAAACTTGAAGGCATTATATTCTGGGAAAGAATTTTTCTCTATGCAGCAGAAAAAGGTGTTTTGTTTGTTCTTTTGTTTTCAAGTAATGAAATGTTACTGTGTATCGAATGACCAGCTATCTGTGAGCATGTCATCTTTTACGTGCAAATGCTATCTCTCAAATAGATAGTTTGAGATTTTCACAGCTTTTTACGCATGAAATCATGGGTTTATTCTTTCAAAGCCACCAAAGTCCTGCAAACAGAAACAAGGAAGCATAAGAAAAAGTTTCCTACGATACATGTTGGAAGTGCAACTGGTTGAGAGATTGCTAGGGAAAGAAAGTAGTTACCAGCCAGGACAGTCCTTTTTCTTGGCATTGTATTGGGTCTGGGGGAGATGGAGTTAATTTTCCCCATAGCAGACTTCATAGTGCTTTGTTTTGTGTAGGTAGCCAGAAGGGGGTTGATAACATAGCAGTGTTTCAGCTACAGCTGAGCAGTGCTCTTGCAGCATCAAGGCTGTCTCTCTGACATTTCCCCCTCACCAGGGAGTGGGAAACAGCCAGGACAGTTGACCCAAATATCCCCAAAATGGGATGTTTCATAGGAGGTCTGCTCAGCCATAAAAGCTGAGAAAGGAGGAGGGGGAGAGCATTTGTTACTAAGTCATTTGTCTTGTAGAGCAACTGCTGTTCATGCTGAAACCTTGCCTCCCAGGAAGTGGCTGAACATTGCCCACTGATGGGAAGTAGAGAACAAATCTTCTGTTTTCCTTTGCTTTTATTAAACTGGCTTTATCTTGATCCATCAGGTTTTTCTATTCCCCACCCCACATACCCATCTACTGAAGAGGGGAGTGGTAGAGCAGCTTGGTGGGCATTTGGTGTGCAGCCAAGGTCAATCCACTGCCAACAGAAATCTCAGGCTTTTTGAATTCAGGTGTTGCTAGTTCACCTGCAGTGACTCAGGGGTTAGCTGTCAGTGCCTGAGGCTTCTATTTTCCTGTTATTAGCCATGTTTATTCAGCTTGTGCTGTAAAAAGACTTTCAGGTGTAGAAATTCTGTTGAATTTTACCTTCATAACTCATTCATTAATATGTGGGACTATGAAAAGCTACTACTGCTCGGTTAAGAGGCAAACATATTATGCCTTCCTATACAAATTTAAAAGCAGATATCTTTTAAAAAATGCTGTCCTCAAACCTTTCTAGAAATTTCTATTTACTGTCATAACAAAGCCTTTGTATAATATCTAAGCTGTCCTGCCATTTGATTCCTTTAAACCACACAAGACTGGTAACAATACTGAAAATTATTGAACTGTCATACCGCTCTGATTTAAATGTTACTCCTGCGTAATCACTCGCCCGATCACGTACTACCACTCGCAGTTAACATTAATCCTTCCTCCTAGATACAGCTGATAAGAACTCTAATAAATGTGCTGCTTTGTGTATCTTCCCAAGGTTAGAGCCACGTCGTGCTTTTTTCAGTTAATAGACCTGTATGTGTCAAAATAACTGATGTTTCAAGCTCGCTGACAGTGGCCTGAGTGTTCCTAGACCAGCTTTTTCATTCAACAGAGGAAAGCCATTTTCTTTGGTCTCAGCAGAGAGAGGTGTTCTCTATGAAAATAGTAATTTTTCCCCTCTTCTCAAGTAAAAAGTACCTCTCGGTATAAAAGTACCTCTTGTAACTCCAGAGTAGGAAAGTACCTTTCATGAGTCCAAAGAGTCGTTTCTACTTCATTGCATGTTCTTGGATAACAAAGTGCTGAGGTAAAGAGCTGAACAGAGACAGAGAACATCTACTGGGAACTGCTGAGGTATTTTTTTTTTATTTCTCTTGATGCTACTGACTATGTTGGTTGGAGCAAGGGATGGCAAATGCTTGCTGCTTACAACGTAATGGAAGGACTTTCTTCTTAATTGCTACAGAAACAAAAGAAATAATTGGTTTCGCTATTAGCATTAATACTGTTTGGCTAAGGATGCATTTCAGCTCTCATGTTCTTGCTAAAAATTTTAGTCATTGATCACACGTGAGCTGTTAGTCCTCCTGGATATACTGAAATGCTCATATGGTTTCATAGACTGCTTCTGAGGCCAAGTATATACAGTGACAGAAAAAGGTGGATCATCTCATCTGAACCCAGAACTTCATTTCAGAGCTGCTTGTGTCATTCTTCTGAAAGAAGACAGAAATTCTATGCAAGTAACAGTTCTCCAAAAGCTGCTTGTGGATCAAAATCATTTGAGTCCTAGAGAACTGACAGAGAGTTCCATATCATCATCATCAGAGCAAGGAACTCTGTTCATTAGCTGCTGATATATGCTCTATTCCTCTGTGCACTCAGGAGTACTTATATGCAATTTGCTTTTGATTCCTACAGTAGAGAAGAAATGGAAGATTTTTTTATTAATTTTTTTATTTGCTGATGCAAATGTTTATAAACTTCTGAATTTACCCATTGCAAAGCAGTGCAGAGATTTGCTCCTAGGTAGGCAGTGCAAGGTCTTTATAAGCTTTTTTTTTTGCTTAAGATCATGGTGCAAAGCAATTTTTTACATCATATGCAAATCCCAGTCTGGCCTCCAGTCATCAAGGATATTATCTGGATTTGCAAAGATACGCAGGAAAATGTGGTTCTTTCTAAATGCTGTTGGCAGGTTTTGACAGACTTAATTCTGACCTCATCCAGTATGTTTCATGCTATTGACAAGGAAACTCTTCATTTTCTTTCTATTCATATACCTGTAGCATAAACTTGAAATGTTCTGCAGTATTTGTCTTATTATGAATTTCCCAGTTTAAATGTATACAAAGATTAGCTTGGTGTCACCATTTGAAATTTAGAACTTCAGGGAGAAGAAAATCGAACAGTTTCTTCTAATTACAATACTGTGTGCTTAAGAAAACTTAGTTAAAAGAAGGTTGTGTCCCTGATTTTCATCCCTGGCCTCTTCCTCTGCTTAAGTCAGTGCAAAGTTATATCCAGTCTATATAAAATATCCAATATATATTGTGATGTAAAAAACCTCACGTTGTGGACAGCTAGACAGGAGATGGCTTTCCATGCACAGTGCTTTCTTACCCTTTTCCTGTTACACCCCAGAGCAAGAGGAGATCAGGGTATTAGGAGGACTCAACCCTGTCCTTTCTGAAATACTTGTTAGGACCTGGAGGTCAAGTGGATGAATTTGGAGCAATGATGTCACAGAACTGGGGATACATCTCTCAACTTCCTTCACAAAACTGTAGGGACACTCATTGAAAACATCATGACGGTGCCTGCGAGACCCATTTTGAAAATGCTTTTGCTTTTCATATTACTGGATATCTTAGCAGGAGAACCAAGTTGTACTGCGTACACCCCAAGCTGTAGCGTGGACCTTACCTGTAAAGTTACAGGGCTCATTAGGTACTGTTTTGCCATATAAACACCCTCCTGATCTGCTACTGTTATCTTGAGAATTTTGTACAAAAAACTTACCCTTCCTCGTTAAAAGGTTGTCAGAATTTTATTAGCCTGCCCAGCTCATTGCAAGGGGAGAAGCGATGCGTGCAGACTTTTCAGCACCTGGTACTTCTCATTCACCTGGCAAATGCTTACGAGTGCTTTACTTTGGAACAACTTTTGGTAAGAGTAAATAAGGTTTGCTGGAGATAGTTAAGTAGAGGACTTGCATCTGGTTGATTTATGAAATTAGGTATGAATATATTCCAGCATGGTTTACTGGAAATACTTTATCACCTACCAAGATTCTGATTTTTTCTTTTTTTTGGCACAAACCATAGATTTCTTCTTATCCAGGAGGTAATAGATTGAGTTGATCTGTTAACTGGAGGAATTCTTCCCCAGAACAACACTGGATGGATTGCTGATTGTACAGCCTGGGGTGGGGCAAGTTGGGAACAATTTTTAGTTTAAATTTAAATGTTTCTTCTTCCTTTGACTAACCCATAGGTGGACTTTAATACTTGTGAATACATTTCTTAGAAATTCTTTGCAGGCTGTTCACTATAGAGTTGCTCTGTTTTCAGGCTAGAATTGATTGTGTCCAGCAGGAGGAAAGAGAGTCTGAAGCCATAAAGGCCGGGTGCTCTGGTTTTTTTTTTCCCTAGTGTGAAATGCTGCAACTCTTACTCATCTTTGAATGCCAGGCTACATGCATAGCTGCAAAAGGTGATGTTTGTGATTGCTTGGGGTTAGAATCCCTTGACTGCCTGACGAGTGTTGTGATGTGATGCTGTGTCCTGTGATTGACCGTAGGCTGTTGTACTGGCTCTGATCCCCAGATTATGCCCTTGAGGAGGATTTCCCAGGAGGAGAGACAATGCCAGGTGCAGTACCGGCCATCTTACATCACAGCTTCTTGCACTGGGTCCAGTTAAGGCAGCTCAGAAACTGGCTTACTGCCCCACAAATTCCTATTTGGCTTTGAGGGTGGGAAGCAGAAAAGGGAGATCTATGGAGACAGTAAGACAAGTCTCAGAAGACTTGCTGTTAGCTGTCCCTTGTGGGTAAATGGAAGTAAGGTCATCTTACGAAAGACAGCAATTCTGTCATTGTCTGTTTTCTCTGTGAGATATTTAGATAACCACAGATCAATATGAAGCATTTAGATGGAATTGCAATTCTGTTAGTAGTCTAGAAAATACTTCGATCAAGAATAAGGAGAAGATGAAAGTGAATGAACATTTTTATTCTATTCAGGAGTGCTCAGAATCTGTTATTTCAAGATGAAACCGCCCCGGTCTGCTAAATAACTGCGCAGAGTCTGTGACATCATCTACCTCAGACTCTGCACACTAAGCAATAAATTCATTGAGGAGGCACGTGCAAGATGAGCAACTAATGATGGTAACTGTATAATAGTGTGAACCTTTTGCCCTCCCATGCAGACAAACTGTTAAATCCCGTAAAGTTTGCATTCTATAGTTAATATTTCAGTTTTCATGTAACTCCTCTACCTAAACTGATGCAGTGGGACTAAGTATTCGGCTGAGGCTTTATCAATCGCATATATCCTTCCCTTGAAGGCTGAAAATGTGTCAGAAAACCCTGTAATTATACTTAATTCAAGTTGCTATAGCAGTTTGTGTTCCAGTCTGTTCTCATGGAGATGTAGGAAAAAGCTGGCTAGACTGTCAAGCACACTTGAACTCAGTAACAGCCATACCAAATATTCCAGTAATCTTTTAAAAGGCACTTCAGCATATCATCCTTTTGACTTTCTTATGGCCTAATGAAAGGACAAGTGGGCTGACAAAAAAAGGGTTTCTGAGGTTTTATCCCTCCTTGCTCACCTTCATGTTTGTTCTGATGTTATGTCACAGCTATGCAGCCATCCAAAGTTGGATTGGATTGTCTTCCCGTGGTCTCTGCACTAATTCAAGGCAAAAGGACATTAGTCATTTTTATTACAGTCGGTAAATTTTATTAGATGTTCAAAGGCATGCGGGGATTTTCTTTTAAAATAACTAATTTGGGTTGAGGTCCCTGTTGGTGAAGTGGGAAGTATATTTTAATGTTTCCCAAATGTAATATATTTCCATTTTTACATTGACACGCCATCGTATTCCTCGCTGGCAACTAAAGCAGTGAGTCATCTCTGTCCATGTTTTGATTGATAGAAATGTAATATTTAGCCAAAATAAATGAAGTATAACCTTTAGCTGGTGAAGAAGTCTGCCCACTTTATAGTTGGAGATGTAGATAATACTCATCCATTCTTAAAATGCCTGCAAAATACAGGTAACGAGCAATGTTTGTGTCACATGAATTCAGATCGTGACTGGAAGTGTTATGTCATTTGCTTTAAGTATAAAATTGTGTCAATTGACACTAGCTGAAATACACGGAGTGACTGCTGAAAACTGGTTTGCTGGTAGAGCACTTTGCTAGCAGGAAAAAAATAAAAATAAAAAAGAAAATTGGTTTTATTGAGTTGAATGTAATAATCCTGATGGCAGGGCCATTGCTGTCAACTCTTTTAGCAGAGCTTTGGTACGGTTACGCTGCAGAGGAGGAAGGTGAGCTCTTTTCCTGTGCTGGAATGCGTAGTCTAAAGAATAACTTGGGAGAACCTATGGATTGATTCATAGGTTTTAAAAAGAAGATGTCTGCTTGAGCAAATTAGGGTGTGTTTCAAGATGAGCCATGATAAAGCAAAGGTACATCTGCTTGGAAAACTGTCCAGGAGTAATTGTCAGCAGTCTCCCTGTGCACTGAGATTAATAGAGTGAGCTAGTTCTCATGTTTTAGGTTTATATTTGGGTTTTTTGGTGGCAATAGTGAAGCTTAGCATTTGTGAAGGATGCCAATGTGGAATGAGCTGTCAACGTTTTTGGCTACGGGATAATTATTGTAACAAATTGAAAGGATAGTCTGGGGAAATGCAAAATACTGTAGTTGGGAAGGTGAACTCTAAAGTGTAGCAGCGCTGAGCAGTAAAATGGTTCTCAGTATTTTAGATCTGACTCCCCTAAATAAAATAATGTGATAGTTGGAAAATAAGGTAACTACCATCTAAAGATGTATTAACAGAACTCCTGTTTGCATTTAGCTAGAAGGCTTTGTCCAGCTTTTGAGCCCCTTTTTTCAAGAAAACACAGCTAAGTTGAATAGATTCCATTGCAGAACTTTAAAAATGCAGAATAGTCTTGTGAAGTGATTGATTGTTCATTGATAAGGCTGTGTGGGAGGGAAAGAAATCATTTGTCTGCACTAGCTCAGATGTTTGGCTATTAGGAAAAGATTCATCATGAAAAAAAGCTTGTTCATAAAACGTTAAGAAAATCCCTTTCTGTTTGTTTGCTCAAATATCAGGCATAGCATTGATATGGTTGATAGCTCATAATGCTTTTCCAGATCTAAGTAATATATAAAGGAATGTATTTGTGGTGATTGATCCCAGATTTTTACCTTCAGTTTCTTTCATGATTTTTTTTTTTTTAATGACAGAATGCTCATTAATTATGTTTGTCAGCATTGTGGAATTGTAATGTTATTTAATATTAGCATTATCATTAGTCAAAGCTCCTGAAAAGCTATAGGAGTGGTGTATCTGATTGTTTGGGTTTGGGTTGTTTTGTTCATTTTGTGTTAAGATTTTATGCAGTGATGTTTTTAGGTAGGTGAAAAAATAATTTCTTTTTAAAATAGTGCAATCTTGATTTGTCAGTTTGAAAACATAACTAGAAAAGAACAATCTTGTTATATAACAAATGTTATTAGGCTTAATTTATAAAATCATTGTTAAAGATTGTGCTAATTATCATTTTTCATATATCCTGTTTTTGAGGAAGATGCTATTTTATGTACGTGGTTGAGGCTTTCTTAACCATCTTATGAAAGATTTGAATATATCGTAGTCTAATCATTCTGCTGTTAAATCAGGCAGACCTCTTGAGAGAAGAATCTTGACAGCTCATGATCATCACATTTATAATCAATTAGTGATATTCAGTGAAGCAGTTTAAGGGAATCATTTTAACCAGCTAACATGTTGTGGGACAACAGTTACATCTGCTATGGGTCACAAATAAAATAGACAAACATATATCCTGCAAAAAAGCAGCTAAGCAGCAAATGTTAAGGCTCAAGCACTGAGTGCTGTGCTACATGAATACTCTTACTGATTCATGAAAATGGAAAGGATTTCTCAGTAGGGCCTGAAAACACAGCTTTCTTAAAAGCACCAGACTCTTTTTGTAAGATGGATTGGGTGTATTTCTCACTGTGGATTTCATCTACACCGGAGATGTGGACTTCAAAACAGAGAAGTTAAGCACAATTAAATTAACTTGGATAATACTGTAACTTATAAAGGTCTAATATAAATTATGTGACTTTTGTAATTGAATTGCTGACTAGAGAATGTAGACAGAAAAAGGCTAGCCAGGAATGTTTCAATGAATCTGGCAGATAAATACTTTTTTTGCAGTAGGCACTTACTGTTGAGCATGTTTCTTTCAGGAACTTCCTTAGCTTCTAGATGAGATTAAATTAGGGAGAAAGATTGACTCACCTCAGAAGTAATTTGGGGACATGTGAATTAACTCTTCAGATTGAGAAACTAAAAGTCTTACTGCCCAAACCACATTTGCCATCATAACTTCGTTTCAATTACTAAAAATGTGTGTGCAAGAACAGTCTAAACATAAAAAACTAGAATTGGGCAGTAACTGTGGCGTACACCTCTCAGCTTCTAGATGGGGCTCCTGATTGCTGTGGTCTGGTCTTTTTTGCAGAGTGGGGTGAATCTCTCCCATCTCCTGGTGGTTTTGTGGTTATAGCTGGAGATGTGAAAGATATCAGTTACAGCCTGCTGGAATGAGACTAGTCTCTGAAGCCTCAAAAATGTCCTTTGAGCCTTATATTTATATGGGTTTTGCTGTATTTTCCAGTAGCGTTGCTGTCAGTGGAGACAAGCGATAGAACAAGAGGGAATGGCCTGAAGTTGAACCAGGGGAGGTTCAGGCGGAATGTTAGGAAGAATTTCTTTACTGGAAGGGTTGTCAGGCATTTGAACAGCCTGCCCAGGGAGGTGGTGGAGTCCCCATCTTTGGAGGTGTTTAAGAGCCGGGGTGATGTTGTGCTTAGGGACATGGTTTAGTGGGTTTGACAGGGCTGGGAAGAAGGTTGGACTGGATGATCTTGAAGGTCTCTTCCAGCCAAAACTATTCTGAGATTCCATGACTTTGTTCTGAGACGTTTTCGATGAGGAAGCCTTTGTGAGACAGCGCACAGGTGTGACATTCTGAGCTCAGTAAAAAGTAACATAAGGCTTTTCTCTGTTTATTTGGTGCCACACAGCATTGTCTTAGGATTTCAGGTTTGCATTCTTACATAAATGCCCTTGAAAATTTTAATGGGAAATATTTTTAATTCATAGAGTATGAATATGTTAATGGGTATTATCAAGTAAATGCAGTTCTCTCCAACATCCTACCAAAGACTTTGAGGATGTAGCAGTTGTATTAATTAATTCCTCTGTTGCTTCTGAGCTATTTCTTATTTTATGATTTTAAAATATCTTGTGTCTGACACACTTGATCTTTCTCACCCGCTCACCACTCAAAACTAAATCTATTTAGTAGAGCTCTTGAAGTATCCAGATTGAAGACTCTGAGAGTCTTGCACTGGCAAAAATGGCACTTTCATTTTATAATTGGTATGTGAGAAAGAAATAGACCACTTGAAGACCCATTTGACAGAACAATCCTGATGAGCATTCTTCTTTTAATAAAGATGGTTATAAGGATTAGGAACCCTCTAATACAGGATCTCTCTACAAAATCTGAGCAGCTCTGCAGGACCCCTGGAGAAAGACTTTTATATAAACCTTTTCCCTGGTTGGTTGGTTGTTTGGGTTTTGGCTTGTTTGTTTGATTTTGTTTGTTTTGTTGTTTTGGTTTTTTGGTCAGAAGTTTCCCAATTTGTTGCATAATGGCTCCAGTGTTATCCTTCATTCCTTGTGATTCTTTGTCTTTCATACTTCTCTTGGTTATTGAAAGCTTGACTGTTTGCTTCAATGTACTGCAGTGACCTTGCAATGTGTGACATACCATTTTCATTCATATATGTATGTTATGATTTATGAGCTCTTGCAGGACTGAAATACAAATCTCACAATGCTCAGCTATGCATTTATGACTTTTGGGTTTTTACGATTGCATGAAATATAGTTAAGAATATCATAGTTGTATAAAAACCTTTCAGACCAATGGCTAAAATTGCTGAATTTTTAAACAAAATTCAATAATGTTTCTTTAAAACCATATGCTGCCAGCAATCAGATAGACCAGACATTAATTTATTTCTTTTGGAAGGCAACTGGTATACAGGTCTGCTGGGGAAATATCAGTGCAAGTTTCTGAAGACTAAAATAAAACTTCCTACAATAAAAGCCAATGACTGTTACACAAGTGAAAAATATTTAAGCATCGTATGCTTTGGAACAGGGAGGATCTCCTGTGTGTGGAATAACTTAGTAGGTTTTTGTCAATCTTGCAGCCTAAAGAACTTTTTCTCTGGAAATTGGTGTGCAAAGAGCAATAGATGTTTTAGCATCAAAGTTGGGGTTTTTTGGATTTTGGTTTGGGTTTTTTTGTTTGTTTTGTTTTGTTGTTTTGTTTTGTTTGCTTTTTTAAAATATAGCTTTAAACAAAATTAATTTTAAAGGACAATTCCTCTTCTGTTTAGGCCAATGTCCTGATCCAAGGAAAGATAATATGCAGTGCAAGGCCATGTTCTTTGTGCATGAAAAGAGGCCTTAAAAAGAGCTTCAAATAGTAGGAAATGTAGAGTTATACTGGCTCTTGTACTGCCTGGTCTAGTTCTGATCACTGTGGGCTGTAAATATTAGTTCATTTGTTTTCCAGAGATAAATGATGTCATGCTTTGTGTTAGGAAGGCTTTGTTTAAATAATGAAAATGTTGACTGTATGATGAAGGAAATGCCAGACGTGCAGCTTGAGGTTTGGCCTCAGCTATCAATTTCAAGTCATGAACTCCAAGTCTGTGATCAGGTTTCTGTGGTGTTAGATTTTTATTAAGAAGACCTATCACATTTTTGAAGTAATGGAGAGTCACTTCTGTCACTGAATAAGCTGGCAGAAATTAAATCAGTTTCATTGAATATCCAGATGACATGGTTCTGGAACCGTTTTGTGACTACTGTCTTAAATCTGATAAAATCTTAGGTTTTTTTGGTTTGGGTGTTTTGGTGGTGGTTTGTTTGTTTGTTTGTTTTTGTGGTTTTTTTGTTTGTTTGGGGTTTGTTTTGGTTTTTTTTCTGATTACACCAGTAGTAAATTTGTTCATTAAATTATTTTGTGCCGTTCTTCTTTATATGTCATAGAAATTCAAAGCAGGAGATCACAGTCTAAACAAATAGCACAGAAGGAAAAGGAATATAAAGCTTAGTATTAGAGAAATGGAGGGGTCTCATACTGGGATCCAGGAGTGAATCCACCTGTGTGAATGCTCCTTTTCTCTTGAATCTTAGCTGAGGAACCAGCCATGTCCCAGGTTCTTCTGGTTGTGCTTCCAGAGTTCGAGAGGCTGCCAAAGCAGATTTTGCAAATGTTCCTAATGTCTCATTTAGATGCATCTAGCATCTCTAGCTAGTAGGAGTGTTTTAAAAATAAACTCCTCATACTAGTGAAGAATGCTAGCACAGGCTCTACGCAGTGGGTGAAGAGATTTTAAACCATAGGCCAAGCGGGGCCCATCAGAAGCAGCGCTGCTGGAAATAAAGCACTTGACAACAAGAGGTTACCTAGATTTTGTACAGAAAACAACTCTTTCAGTTAAGACTGCTATTAATATAAAATGGCCAAAAAACTTAAAATTGCTGCAGTCCAACATTTCCTAAAGGACTGAGGAAGCCACTTGGGTGTCACCATTTGACTCGGCCCTCAGATTTAGCAAAAAGATCCCAGGGACCACAGGGGCTGCGTATGGTGTCTCCTCCCAAGGATCATGTGAAAGATGTCTTGAAGATGTTGCACGTTATTTGCATTACTTATTTTGTCGCTGACAACATTTCCCGCCAAATCAGAACAGTCTGGCCACAATCAATAAAGTTATGTTTGAAATGTTACTTTGAAAAAATGTTATGAATACATCTTTACCATTACTTCTGAAAATCGATTTTTGGAAAATAAAACTTTTCTAATGAATTCTGACTAGGTCTAAATACATAAAACTAGCCTTACAAGTGAAAATGCTGTGCTTGTTCTAGTACGTGTACGAGACATACACTTCTGTGTTATTTAAAAGAAACTCTCTGTTCTAATTACATTACACTATGTGTAAATTACTATTCAAACTACCACTTACTTTGACTAATTAGATTAACAGATTTAAAAAGATGACAGGTAGGTGGAACAGAAACATCATACTGCTTCTTAAATCCAAATAACAAGTGTGTAAAAGAGAAAAAGACCAGAATATGAGGCTTAGATTTTCTTCTGGAGAGAAGGGTTTAAGACAGTGAAAGCATGTTTCTGCTACTTAACTTTATTATGAGTTCTCTAAAATTTTAGCCCTTCGTGTTTTACAAAAGGAACAGACAAAATTAATCATTTACATTACACATTTGCATTTAATAATTCTAGTTACACGTAATTGTAGCAGATGAATACTGCTTATTACTGGAGAAAGATTATTTGGAAAAAACACTTGAAATTCTATTATATCTGAGTTCTGATTAGATTGATTTATCATCTCGGTAGACAAAGCGTAGTGTTTCCATGAAAAGAGAAGGGGATAAAAAAGGGGAGGAGAAAAAAAAAATCAACTACTTGGGTAGTTTTTAGAGTATTTGTGATTCATAATTAAGGGCCTTATAAAATTTGGTGCACTGTAGTAGCTGTATCAGGATTTGGAAATCGGTGACTCCAGATGTCAATGATTTGAAGGTGATGCTAGATATTCTAGCATTTTCTTAAAGGTCTGGGTAATTATCTGTCCCATAAAAGTTCTAATAGATTAATATATTATTGATTAGTTTTGCTGGCAGAGCTACATTTCTCTATCTTAAACGTAGCAGTTTTAGGACTGCGTCTGGAAGAACTCTCTAGGCCTAATGCAGTGAACACGATAGAGCCATGCTGCTGAAATGAAGTCTCTCTAGACACAGAAGAGCTTTAGCCTGATAACTGTTCAGTCCCCTGAGTGTCAGTGGGGAGCGCTTGGCTTCTGTCAGCACTTTGATATGTTTTTAGTGCCCTGGAAATACTTTGTCACTGAATCCGGACAAAGACGTGAGAGCTGCCATCTGAAGCTCAGAGAGCACAGACATGGAAAAGCTGCAAGCTCCACATTTTTAATAACCTTGTTTTCCTGTATTTAGGCAGCATCCTGAAGACAGAATCTGTCCCTATGAAACCCAAAAATTTAATTACCTAGTCACCATAGTCTCCCAGTCATGTTTGTCAGTCTCCACTGGGGATTATCCTCATGAAACCTCTGGGGCTGAACCTTTAAAGTCACTCAGATCTTAGCAGTGAAGATGAAGCGTGAAGAAATTACTTGCAGGCTTTGGAAATCCTGTAGTCTTTGCACACAGGTGCCTGTTTGGGTTTTCGAAAGAATCCCAGTGGTTCAGGCATCCAGACAGTAACTTTTTGGGGAATGAAAAACTTGAGGCCATACATCCCGCCTCTGTTCTGTACACGTCCATATTTTATCACTGGCCTCAAGAGTCCTGCAAACTGAATTCAGGTTCATGCAGATGGAGAAGCCTGCTCTCATTTCTTCAGTCTTCAATGCATAGTTGGGATTGTTGCTTGTTCTTAAGCACTTTAGTCATCCACTGCCCCTTAATACAAACTGGTTTTGAGTTGTTAATACTCTCAAGAGAGTATAGAAATACTGAAGCAGAAACTCCAGGGAGGAATTACTTTTAAGTTTCAGTCTTTCAGTTATATATAGTCTAAGGTACAGATGTGAATCTAGATTTCTTATTTAACACCGAGATGGCCTTAGGGAGTCAAATCTTGTATTGGAGACTTATTTTTATGAGCACAGTATAAATTCAGGAGAAGAAAAGTTAGTGCTCCAGACACACTATAATAATCCCATTGATAGATGCCTTGTCACATGCACAAACAGCCCTACCTTCTCCTTTGTGTTTCAGACGGAGCTGGACCATCGGTCTCAATTTTTAAAAGGGTGCAAAACATACACATTGGATAATAAGCAGTGTAGATATTCTGCAGAAACCATTATTTTTAATTTTTCCCTACGTTTTCAAAAGCTTTGAACATTCTTAGGGACCAGGTCTAGTCTAATAATTCTTTCTTTGATGTTGGAACTTGGCAGATGCTTTAAAAGGAAGTACAGTCAAGCTTATC
>JANHGN010008894.1:0-40647 GCA_024605025.1 Megaceryle maxima
CTTTTTTTTTTTTTCTTTCCATTGGTTGTTTGGATTAAGGGGCCTTAAAGGGGCCAGACATTTTTTGTGTTCTCTCATACCCTATAAATAACCGGCACCTCTCCAGTGCTCCAGCTCCACCCTTCAGTTGCAGATTCCACTGTCTAGCTGCCACCACTCTGCATGGCCTTTCACACTCTTCCTTTCTATTTAGTATGGAAATATTAGTAGAAAAAAGCCTTGCTGTCACCAATTCTCCAAGAGGAGGAGGGGGGAAAGGGAGAGAGAGGTGGGAGGCAGGAGGGGAGGACACAACCAGCCAAAAAAAGTATCCGAAGGAATGTTCTTCTCCCTCCCAGGTTTACAGCAATGCCTTTCCATCCAGAGTCATCTGTTTTGTTTTCCTTCTCTCTCAGCCTGAAAGTGCTGCAGCATTATCATGTAATGTTGCTTAATGTGACCAAAGGCTTCAGCGAGTCGCCTCACGGACCGCAAGCATAGCCCAAATTCCAAGGCAGCGATGCCTGCGGCGTCTCGTTAGAGCAGAGGACTTGCAGCCCTCTGTGTGTCCCATGAATGGTTGTTTGGGGTTTTTGTTTTTTCCTTTTCTTTTATTTCTTTTCCCCTTTTTTTGTTGTTGGGTTTTTTTTGTTTTTTCCAAGTGCATGCCGCCACCCAATCCGGCAGGGATTTTGTAACCGCGCCGGCATATCTGGGAGGTATGTGTGGAATCTTTCAAGTGCTTGGTCAGTCCTCTGTGGTTTCCTTTGAGCAACTGCCCACCCTGCCAGCTCCCACCACCCCTTCCCAAGCCCCCTCACATGCAACCAGTTGCGCCATTCACACCAGAGTTTCACATGACAGTTGTCTCCTCTGGGTTTCTTTCCATTCCTTCCTCCTGGCACATTTCCTGATGCTGGTGAAGAATCAGAGGGTCTTAGCCCTGAAGACTGAAGCAGTCTTGAAGACCACAGAGCAGACAGACATAAAGGACAAGATCTTACCTACCAGGTGTCCCAGTCCAATTTAGGGAGTGAGATGGAAACTCCACTCGGTGCTAGATGGTGTTCAAAATTTCAGTGAGGGAAGTGGGATACTCTAGCAGGTGAAGGTCTGACTTTTTGCTCTACCTGGGATGTTCTTCCACTGGTATTTTATAATACCTTGTGATTTTTTTTTTTTTTCTCAGCAACCATCTCTGGGACAGGGAACTCATGTTGTTCCCATTTTGGGAAGGTGAAGTTGAAGCATGGAGCCCTGGAGATCAGGGTTGACTTAAGCATCGCTAGTTGCCTGGGCTTTCCAGTGGATGCCCACTAGCCAGAGTGATGGGCTCTTAGCTTGTGGCTGCAAGTTCCCATGTACTGATGTCCACGTGGCTCTGTGGGACATGTGCTGATAGGTTGTGTTGGCTGCAATTTTGATCAGAATAGTTGAGACTACTTGGAAGGAAATGTGGACCTGTGGGATGATGTCCTGTGATCCTCCCTTCTGAAGCTCAGCCCATGTCCACATTTCAGTTCTGCTTACTTGATGGTCTGTATGGCAGATGTGTGTGACTACAAGAGTGGTTGTTTCCATGATGGTTTAGCTATATCCTTAGGCCTGGACACATCTTCATTCACTCCCTCTGCCTAACCTGCATGGTCAGCTCCCCACAGTGGTCACTGGAGCCACTCAGGTTTCCTCTGCAGGAAATCCCTCTCGCATGTCTTCACTGACATTGTCTGGATGTGTGGAGTCACCATCAGGAGACATCCTTAACTACCTCTTGACCTAATGAGATGCCTGCTTTGGAGAGAGCTCAGAGCAGGTAAATCCCAGCCAAAGTGATTTATTTGACAGCCTGAGAGCTGCTCTGCTTTCTGCTTGCATGCCACACCAGCGGGGTTACCTGCTGAGCACATGGAAGCCTGCTTGCAATTAAAAAAAAAGACAAGAACCCCCAGTGCACTAAAACAAGCAAAGCAGCGAGACCAGTTCATGCAGAATAGGTCATCATTTGCCAAGTTTCTCTATTGCTTTGTTGCTGGATTTTATTGTTTGCTTTGATGTTTCTCCTTTGCAAGAGCTGAATCCTGCCCCACACAAGTCACTGATCTTTCCAGTGCATTTCTGCAGGAGATGGGTGAAGCCCTTTAATTCAGGCCCATCTCCACACAGTGAGATCTCTCTGTGCCTTCACACAGGGTGGTCTTGCAGAGCCCTCTTCAAAACCCAGCACAACATCATCTGCAGCTCCTGCACAGCCCTCTGCCCTTTCTGCATTGCTGTTGCATTAGTGCTTCAGTGTGCTGCGTCTGCCCTGAACTGTAGGAGGCACTGGGCAGTTGGGAAGTGTTGTGGGCAGCAAGTCAAGGGAGGGGATCCTGAGCCTCTGCTCCACCCTGGTGAGACCCCCCTGCAGTGCTGGGGCAGCTCTGGAGCCCTCAGCACAGCAGAGACAGGGACCTGGTGGAGCAGGGCCAGAGGAGCCCCAGCAATGCTGGGAGGGCTGGAACCCCTCTGCTGGGAGGCCAGGCTGGGAGAGCTGGGGGGTTCAGCCTGCAGAGGAGAAGGCTCCAAGGGAGACCTTCTGATGTCCTTTTAGTGCTTCAAGGGGCCTGTCAGAAAGATGGGGACAGACTTTTGAACAGGGTGTGTTACAACACATAAGGGGTGATGCATTTTCTATAGTGAAGGTGTTGAAAGCGTGGCCCAGGTTGCCCAGAGAGGTGGTGGCTGCCCCATCCCTGGCACCATTGCAGGGGAGGTTGGCTGGGTCTCTGAGCAACCTGCTCTGGTTGCAGATGTCCCTGCTCCCTGCAGGAGGGTTGCACTAGATGAAGGTTCTTTCCAACCCAAACCATTCTGTGTTTCTAAGTAATATTTTTCAGTCCCTCAATAAGTAGTGACAAAGCTATGGGCTGCCTTTTGACTGGGGCACACTCACCCACTCTTTGGGAGGGATGTGTACATGGTGTGGCCCAGTGCAGGAGCTGTGAGGGGCTGAAGCATCTAAGGGGACTCAGTAGAAGCCAAACCACCTCTCTGTGGAGTGTTTGCAACTGAGTACTGCTGGCCTTGCGATGCTGCCAATTTGAATGAAATTTCTACTGACAAAGCCGTGTCATTAACGCTGTGACCACCCTGGCTGCCCAATGCCAAGTCCTTGCTCTGAAAAATGGGGCTTCACAACAGAAGTTATAAGTTGGTTTTGGTTTTTTTGGTTGTGGTTTTGGTTTGTTGGGTTTTTTGGTTTGGTTTGGTTTTGGTTTTTAACATGAGGAAAACTTTTTATTTTTTCCCAAGATGCCTTGTTGGAATTGGCTGACCTTGTTTTATCTGAAACTTTCCAAAAAAAATTCAGCCTGAGGCAGATACCCAGTGTGGAAAATTTCAACCCAAACAGTTAAAGTTTGGCACCTGCAGGAGCTGAGCATACAGAAAGTGCTGGCCATGCTGAGGCTGTGCTACCTGCTCTGCTTAGGGGGGTGTTTATATGGGTGTCCTCTTCTGGAGTGGCTGAGCATAGATCTGGCCTCATGCAGAGATGCAGTAAGGGGTCAAAACATCTATGTTGGGTTACAGGAATCTGTATGCTAACCATGAAATCAGTGTTTGTGGTGGGACCCTGCCTGGTCCCCTTCGTAGAGCTGCTGCAGTGAGGTGAGCGGGGCGAGCTGGATCACACCTCGCTGCCATCAGGGCAGGGCTGGTGTGGTTGGGATGGTCTGTGGGAAGGATGGAGAGGAATGAGGAGAAGAATCCTCTCTGCCTCTGGTCCCTCTTAGCAAAACTGAGGGTGACACCAGCTTCCAGCTGGTGGTATTAACCCTTCAGAGCTCACATCCACAATCTGTGCTCAGATCCCAGCTGTACCTGTCCACATCTGCTGTGCTGGTGACAGGCTTCTAGATTGGGCACCAGTCCACTCCAGAGCTGAGCAGTTGCTTTATGCTTCAGCATCAAACAGAGCCATGGTTTTGGCCTGATGGGTGCCAGGAAGCCCCTCTTTTGTGCGAGCTGCTTCCCAAAACCCTGCGACCTTCCACCACTGCCAGGCCCAAGGCTCCTTGTACTCCACTCTTGCTGTTGGGTGCAGAAAGGAGGTTGTGAGCCTAGGGCTGGTTTTGTTGTTGTTGTGTTTCTAATGAAGCCTACAGCCTTTTTGAGAAAGCACCTAATCATGTAAAAACCTGTTTGGATTTCTCAGTGGGGCACCATGAGTCAGGCATTGATTTCCCCAGGTCACCAGTGGTGGGGCAGGAAGAGGGGCTCTGCTCTGCTCTCTGCCTCCCCTTTTAAGGTCCCTGTCTTAAAAAACTCCCGACGTAACCTGGAACCAAGTGCCAAGCCAAGCCTTCAGCTTTTCTATTCCCTGCCCACCCTCATCCTCGCACAGATGCACCCTGTCCCCGTCACCTTGATGGCATCCTGTCACCCTCCCCTGGCAGCCACAGGGGGATGGCCACACACATGGGAGAATGTGCTGCCTCCAGAAAACCTGAGTGATGATTTCTCTTCATTGATCTGTCTTTCTGTCCCCCTCCATTTTTTTATATTTCTGTCCCCAAAGTTGTCAGGAAGCACCAGCCACTGTCAGATGCGTTGTGCATGAAGGGTGACATCAGCTCCTTGCCTTTGGGATGGTGCTTTATAGTCTGACTGAAATTTTTAGGGGCAGTTTTTATTCAAAGTGCCTTTTGAAAATAGGTAAGTAATAATTTGCTAAATCAGGCCCTGGACTGCTCACTTTAACAATTAATTGGTTTTGTTGTTTTTTTAATTCTAAGAGTATGAGTGAAGGGAAGCCCAGTTTAATGAAAAATGGCCAGGTTGGTTCAGGCTGGATGTTAATTCCAGTTCAGTGTCACCACCATCTTCATCATCGTGGTTTAGTCATGCCCTCCTTTACATGTTAATTAAAGTGATGTGTCAGTAAGTGTTCTAAGTACAAACTTGGGCAGTGTTTGTTTTTTTGCTCTAACGCTGTTGCTTTTGCAACATTTGTTTAGTTTTCATTCAATGCATAAAATATGAAGGGAACAAAAAGCTCATGCACATTGTATCGTGTAATGAGACAAGTAACCAGATGTTAATTAATATATGAATATCGTTTTTATTTCCAATCGTCTGGCTGTGGTTTGAGCAAACCTATGTCCCCCAGCTGTCGCTACACGAGACACAGGCAGAGCAAAAACAGAGCTGGAGTTCAGCTGCTCTGTTCCCAGACCACAGGCTGTTGCCCCAGCTGAAAGAGGAGATGCTTTTAGGATGTGCTGTCCCCAGACATGACACAGCAGTGTCCTTCTCCTTCTATCCAGTGGAGGGCAACAGGGGACATGCTCAACAGCCATCTACATCCTGACCAGTTTGGGGAGCCAGCAGTGCTGGGGCTTTGAAGCCCTGTGGAAATGCAGCCAGGTCTGTCCTCCTGGACACCACAGTCCAGTGGGATTTCTGCTACCAAACAGTGATTATTTATACACCACCTATGTGGCTCTTGGAGGAGTCCCTGGAGATTTTCAAACCACAGCTGGATAAAGCCCCAAGCCACCATACCCTGGCTTTGGAGTTAGCTCTGCTTTGAAGAGGTTGGACTGGAGACTGTGATTCTCTGATGGCGAGGCAGGTAGTGGGCCACCACTTTTACTATCAGAGGATTTGATTCTTCTCTGTTTCAAGTGGAAGATCCTTTCTAAGCTGATCCAAGAATTTCCTTCCCTTTTCTCCAGCTCTGATCCAGTGGCAACATGTGGTTGTGCAGTGACCATCCACTGCATCCAGTTGTTTCTCCTCCTCCCTCCTTTGTTTCCATCTGCAGAGGATCCTGCTAACAAAAGAACTATTTTAATGCTCATCTTGAAGTTCATTTGTGGTTTTAAATATTAACATTAATTCCATTTATATTACTATAGCCCTCAAGATCTTTTAATTTCTTTTGACTGATCCTCTGATCTCCTGTGCACTGATAACGCGTTGCACTTCATCGGTTCTAAAGTCAGTGCTGTATTTCCAGTGAGAAATAGGATTGATTAAGAAGCCTGATCATTGGGAACTCTGCTCGTTAGAACTCAGTTCCCATCACTCTCTTTTCAGCACAGCTTGTTTTCACTTGTCTGTTACTCAGTTCCTTACCCGCTGTATCATTCTTCTGCTAATTCCCATATCTTTTCAAGCTTACCTAATAATTACCCGTGTCATGTCATGGCTAGTGCCTCTTGATACCCAGACAAATTAGACTGTACCATGCTTCTTGTGTCTATGGAATGAACTGTCTCACTGAAGAAATCCATGAGGTCCATCTCACTCAATTTACTAAACCTGGGGTTGCAGTTTATTCTCCTTATCTCCATGTCATTAATGATTCCTTCTTTTGAAAGAAAAAAATAGGAGGGCTCTATAATGAGAGAATTTTCTCTCTCAAAGCTACACCTACACCTTGAATATCAGCAAGGAAGGCCAAGCTATTCAATCTCTTTGCCCCATCACATGGTCCATAGATGCATTGACTTACTCAAGGCATCCCATCATCTCTAAGTTAAGATAATCGCCCATGACTTTCTCTAAATTGCTTGTGAACTCCCTGACACTCTCTCTTTGTCTCTGTTTTCCCTCCTCTCCTCTCTCCCCACCAGCAGCTGGCATGAGGAGAATAACAGTGGAATCTCCCACATTGCTGTGGTCTGAGCAGGTTTCCCTCACATTATGTCTAAATAAATATTAATAAGAAAAATGGAATAAAAGCTCATTGACAAATTCGGCAAATATTTGCCTCTGCCTTCTCTTTCCAGCCACCTGGCTCCTGGAGGAAAGTTTTGCCCTTTCTCAGACCAGAGCATTCAGGAAATAAACATTTGGTTTATTTTCTTGGAGGAGGAGGAAAATGAAAACAGCATTATGGGGCCTGAAGCCCACATCTCGTGTGGTGGAAGCAACTTCAAACCGTTACCTTGAGCAATGGCTTTTGCCTCTGCCTTCAGGTGACAATTTACCACAGAACTGGCCAGGATGGGCTTGAGTGATGCTCGTGATTTCACCTTGATCACCCAGAGTGCTTTTCTGCACCCTTGGAGGGGTTGTGTATCAAAAAACCTCCCGGAAAAAAAAAAAAAAAAAAGAGACTGAGTCTTCCAGCCAGATGTTGCACTTGAAAAACTGAAACTTTGGATTTAACAGCAGCAATGGGCAGAAGGACTGAAGAGAGAGAAAAGCAGGGATGGTAACGGTGTGAGCTCCCATGGGGACGTGGTCCAGGCAGCCGTAGCCAGGGCTGCTAGCAGAGACTGCAGCGTGGGCTTTAGAGACAACTCCCACCTGGGAGGTGGCTTTTGTGCAAGGCTGCTCGAGGATTTAAAGGATACAGGGGCACCTTGACTTAAAAAAAATAACTTCAAGGGTCAACTCATGCTTGCTGGCTGGGATTTGATTTACTGACAGCTTGAGCAGAGGCTGTGCTGGAGGGCGAGAAGACAAAGTTGAGGAGATTAAGACCAGGCAGTTGTGTTGTTGCAGTGCAAGTTTCCAGCTGACTCAGGCCTTTTTTGGGGGGTTATATTTGTTCCTGCTTTTTCTTTGATTTCTGAGTAGAAGAGGGGTTGGGACTGGGGTAAACAAGCAGGGAGGAGGAAAAATAAGATGATGAGAGGTATGACAGTGAGTCAGGAAATGAAAATAAGTTAATTTTCTCTCTGATTTCTCTGCTGGTTAATTGGATGCCCTGTGGGAGAGGAAAGCCCATCAGGGGAACACATGGGGTTCAGGGCAGCAGAGCCCATAAATCAAACAAATGCTGCAAAAATGGCTTTGCTGGAGAATCATAAAATCCAGCATCTGGGACATTCTCTGAGTGTTTCTGTTGTCTTCTTGTCTTCCTGGTCAGAGGAACTGCACCTCACCAAGTACAATTTAGAGACAAGCTCTGGGCTGGCCCAAATTGCTCCATTCCCACTTGTGCCAGTGGAGCTGCTGTGAAGCTTTGGCCGTGTCACTGACACAGTTCTCTTGGTGTTCCTCTCTTGTTTCTCTTTCCTCTGAGGAAATGATCTCTTGGTGTTGTCTCTCAGAGGTATGGCAGAAACGATACTTACAGTTATTTATAGTTAATTACTTACAGTTATTCTCTGTGACAGCAGTATGGGACTGTACGAGACACTCAGTTTAACTTAATAGCAAACTGCTGAGGGAAACAAGCAGGAAAACCCAAAAAGCAAAAACACAAGAGAAGCCACCTTCTTCAGAGCAACAATAGAGGCAATTCCTTAGTCAATAGTCAATAGTTCAAAGCCACTGGCAGGCAGCTCAAAATGTTTGTAAGGTTCCTCCTGTGCAGAGTTTGGGAGCGTTACTGCTGAGCTTTTGGGAGTGTGATTGCTGAGTTTTTGGGAGTGTGATTGCTGAGTTTTTGGGAGGGTGATTGCTGAGTTTTTGGGAGTGTGATTGCTGAGTTCTTGGTCTGATGTGCACAGCTCTTCACCCTGGGGATGCTTGGTGGTACCAGAGCTGCACAGAAGTCCATCAGAAATGGTAAGGTAGACCTTTGTGTGGACTGTTGGGGTTTGGTGTTGTTCACAATCCCTCTGTGTCAGGTGGTGTATTTTTCCTGTGTGGAATTAACTGGTTGTTAACCACCAGTCAAGCGGACTTCATCTCCTCTGCCCACGCTGGGTTAAAGGGCTGGAGAAGCAGAGGGACCTGAAGCAGAGCCCAGGCCTAACTGGGCAAATTAGTCAACTCTTCCCCCAGGGAAGTAAAGGCAGGAGGTGGTGGCTGGTTCTCAAACAGCTAGAGTGGGAGATCAAGATTCAGGTAGCTCTTTGGCCTTAATGCCATCCACAGCACAGCACAACTGGCCTCTCTGGTCCCAAGCCAAAGTGAAGGATGTGAATTCACTGCAGAGGAGGAACTACCACATCTCCAGCAGCTCAGTGCAGAGGCTGGCACAGGGCAAGACATTTGCAATGCAGCCATCAGGGCTGACTCTAACCCACAGCTACCTGGAGCAGTTCAGTGTGAGGGCTGCCTACCTTCCTCCGGAGCAACAACTGGCGGTGTTCACACCATAGGCCATCTCCTGACTGAGTGCCCACCTTCAGGTTTCCCCTAATCACTGCCAGCAGGTTGCTGCCTTTCATACAGCAATCCTTGCCTGGTGCCTGGCCATGGCTGCAGGTAGCCAAGCTCCTCACAGCTCCTCCAGCCCAACTTCATCTGCCTCCCTGACATGGGGCTTCACTCCAAGGGCGCTCTGGGCAGAAAGTGGAAAGAAATTGTTCCTGGTATACCATGTGGTGGCATTCCTTAGTCCTTCAGGGATGGAGCAGTGGATCCCACTGTTCCCTTAATGAGACTGACCAATTATTTATTACAAAAGAGGTTGCAGGAACCTGGAGCAGAAACTACCTCCCTGGCCAGCTCACTCACACCTAAGCATGCCAAGCTGAGCACATGCTGGAGCAACCAGACCTGCTGCTGGGAGGCTCGCAGGAGTGGGACCAAGGCTATTTTATGCATATGTGTGAGTGTGTGTGTATATATATATCTGTATAAAAAGTGTGCATGTGTATATTTTACTACATTAAGCTATAAACTGTATGGGTTAGGTATGAATTAGAACCTTATAAAATGTGTTTACTCATTCTGTGTAACTCAAAGCGGGGGTTAAACAGTAGGAAAAACTGACCAGGAGAATTTTCCAAGCAGAAAAATGTTTTACAGTGCTCATTGTGAACCTGAGAGAGAGGGTTGGTTTTATTTTTTTTTTTTTTTCATATTTAGGGATTTTTCAGAGCAAGTTTCTTGCATTTGAATTTTTATGGTTATTAAATAAAAGGAGGGGGGATGGCTGAGGAAGGAAGATGAGTGGAGGAATATCAGGAGAGCATTCTGGCAGGCAGAGCTGTCCCCAAGCACCTGAGCCCCATCTGCATCTCCATCTCTTGCAACAATGTGCTTCCTGTGCCAGTGGCATCCAGGAGGGCCTCCCTATGGCATGCCCTGTTCCCAAGCAAGCCCTGCATTTCTCATCTTCTTGAAGAGATCATTTTTGGAGAAAACAGAGTCCCATAATGCCACCACGATTAAAAGGAAGGGGTGCAAGGAAGGGAGCAGTGGAAGCAGGGGCAGCAGGGAGGTGAGGCTCCGCTGAGCACCTCAGGCAGGGGAAGAAGAGAGGGAAGAATAGAGGATGGGGGCATATTGAGGTCTTACAGCCTCTTTGCCTTTCTTCTCATAAAGAAAGGCTGGACGAAGCACCAAGGGAATAACTTCACCACTATCAAGTGAGTCATCCTGGGACAGTTCCAGTTGAGTGGTGTTGAGTGAAGAACAAGGTGCACGCGACTCAGAACTGTTTCATTTCTTAGTTCCTTCTCTTCTTAGATACAACTTTCTTTCTGTACCCTCTTTTTGGTCATTTTTACCTTCTGGTTCTTGCTGCCTTGGTGAATCATCTCTGCCTTCAGGACTGGTGACCCACACACAGTTAGCAGAGTCTGACTCACTCTTCTCCTCTACATGTTATTTCCACAGCCTTAGGAAGGTTGGGGTTTGGTTGTTGGGGTTTAGGTTGAGTTTTCTTTTTTTCCACTTCACTTTATGAACATTTTCCAGGGGACAAGGAGAAGGGAGGAGAGAAGAGAGACCTGAGAGGGTTCACTGTATGGGTAATTTTCCCTACTGCTAAATGTCAACATCCTACACTTGATGCTTAGGATAGGGAGTAGTAGGGGTTCTATTTCAGGCTTTGCAAGGGATGGGAAAGACTCACCTTATCTCTCTAACATGGCCCAAGTGATGTTTGGGGTCTATTTATGGATTTGAAGAGGGAAGTGATAACCTCGCCGTGCAAGCTCTGGGTTGGCTACCTGGCATTGGCTTCCCTCTCAGCACAGATCCTGGAACAGCCCATGGAATCCATTTACCACTTGGCTTAATCCTGCTCTGCTCACTCTGGGAATCTGTCTTTTGTCGTCTGTGCGGTAAGATGTTGCACAGTGGCTGGTGATGACATGTCTCCAACCAACCATCCTAGAGTCATCAGTGATCCTGGGGATGGGAAACGTGCCCAGATACCTTGCTTTGCCAAGGACATCTAGGAGTCAAACCGCAGAGAGCCTTTGGTGACATGTGTTCCCCGGGGAACATTGTCCATCAGAGCTGTGCTGGCTACTAACAACTCCCCCTTCCTGTGGATGCCAGGATTGATTTGTCTTGGTTTCTGGGAAGAATGACTTAAAATTCAGAGCAGAAGGTGGTTGGTCTGCTCAGTGCCTGGAGTTCACTCACTTGTAAAAAAGGGTTAATAGCCTTTCGTAGCTGAAGGCCAGCTGGTAGTGGATAGAGAGCTGGACTGGGGCTCTGGGTTATAGCCTCAAGTTTGCCTTTTGCCTGCTATCTTGAAAAAGCAATTTCCTTTCTTTGCATCCCCTCTCCTTTGCCTGCACCTCTCCCGATGCTGCAGGCGAGCTTCGTAGTGGAGCCCATGGCTTGGCTGAGCCATGTCAATGCTGCCACATCGTCAGAGGTATTAATGGCCTTTGTGACGTCTATTGAAGTCTCTGGGTGCCAGGCGCCTTCTTGACATATGTTTTGTCCTCAAGGAAACAAATTCAGCTCAGTTTAAGAGTTCAGAGCTCTCAGTTCAGAGCCTTGTGAGTGGTGGGACTGTGCAGTGGTGCGGGAGATCCTGTCTCACCTTGTAGTCGTAGTAGAAAAGATGGAGCAGTTGCTGATATGATAATGGATGCAGATGGAGTAGACTCCTCATGGCCAAGACATTCCCAGCTCTTTCTCCTCTTCTAGTGAATCAAAATTGTGAAGAAAAATGTTAACTTCATTATGGGGAAATAAATGAATGATTCATTAGCTGTGGTAAGCAAGCTGATGCAAATATACTCTAGTAACCCAGGTAATTCCTTGCTCAAGAGCTGATGTCAACTCTTGCGTACATTAGTCCTGACCGAGTGGGTGTTTTTTAGCTTCTGAGTTTGTTCAGATAATTGCTTCTTTTCTCAGTTTTCTGTTGATATCACATTTGGCTTCTCTTGTGATACCTGCTTGGATAAATGGAGAGTTAGGAGAAGAGGCCCAGTCAAGTGCCGTGCTTTCTGGTCTGAATCCGAGGTAGCATAGCTACAAACAAATTTAGAACTCACACAAGTTTTAACCTTGATCCCGCAAGCGTGTCCATTAGTTTCTCTGGCACATAAGTGTAATGGAACAACTCACAAGAATAAAGCTAAACGTGTACATGTTTGTATGACATGGGTCAATAATTCATTGGAAATCATAGCAAATCAACTCTATTTTCTTATGCACTGGTGTTCTCCTGTCCGTCCTAGACAAGTGATCTGGAGTATCTGTAATAATCATTAGGGTGTAGTTGTTCCAAGTAGCTCACAGCCAGGATGCAGAAACTCAGCTAGTGTAAATTGTTATTGTTCCATTGACTTCAAGGGAGCTACGGGAGATTTTATGAACTGCAGATCTGCCCCCACATTCTCAAATGTCCAGAACTGCATATTAGGGCCAAATAAGAGGTCTGCTTTCATGTGGATCCCTCCATCAGGACCAATTTCTGTAAGTGTTCGTTGGCTAATAGGCTGCAGATCTGGCTGCAGTTGTGTGTGCTGGGCCCTTCAGAACATACTGGTCGAAAGTCTCATCACTAATTCATCAGCAGCTATGCATATTACCAATAGTTAGAATAAATGGGACCAGACAAAGACTATTTTCTTTAAATTAGTTGCTTTTGGTTGTTCTCAGACAGAAGATTTAAGCACTTAAGAACAAGGAGTTTACAATATGGGTTTTGTTGCCATCTCTGAAGTACATGAGACACCAGTTTGTGCTGTAGAAGGGTGGCTCTGGGGCTGCAGCAGGGCTGGTGGGATTCCTGGTGAACATAAGGCTCCTTGCAGTCCCTGCATCTGCTACAGACTGCTGACTGCTGGCCTTGGGGACCACCAAGCGGTCTGGACCGCCGCTCCATTGTTTAGCAATCTCTAATTTAAAAGAAGTTAAAAATGAAAAGAAAGCAAGAATGAGGGTGGGAACTACATTTGTGGTGATGAGAGTGAGAACTAGATCTGCGGCGACAGACAAAATCTGCTGCCAGATAAGAAGTATCTGAGGACAAAGCTCACATCTTCTCTTTGTGTCTGCACAATTCCCAGCACAAATGGGTTCCCACTTTGCCGAGTGTTCTGGCTTTGGGTTAATTATCCCAAGCAGCCTGATCAGCTGGGAGGGGCCCAGTTGGGATAAACAACCGAGCCAACCAGTGGGATAGTTGATACCATCCTGAGTCCTGCCCCTATATAAGGGGAGGGCTGGGCCAGGCCAGGGCTGTCTGTTTCCAGCTTGCTGCAGTGTGCTGTTTCAGCATGGCTGAAGCAGGTAAAGTTGGTGTTTTGGGCACAGGTAGAGTCTTCCTGGCTTCTATCACTTGCTTTGTCTAGCATCTCATTAATACTCTCATTGGTACTGCTGTTTTCTTCTCAATTAGTGTTGTTTTATTAAACTGCTCTTATCTTAACTCATGGGGTCTCACCTTTTTCTTGTTCCTTCCAATTCTCATTCTCATCCCCCAAGAGGGGTGGGGGGGAAGCAGTGGGTGAGTGGCTGTGTGGTGTTTAGCTGCCAGCAGAGGTTAAACCACCACACCTTGAAATCATATAACTATTTTAACATGCTTCAGAGCCCACAACAGACTCCAAGGGAATAGATAAATTCATTTGGACTCTCCATCATGCTAATATGAGTATGTGGCTTTGAGATTGGAACTGGCTCATGGCTGGATGGCTCTAAGCATAGCAGAGTCAGCTTGTGTCTGGCTGTGGTTGACCCTTAGCAACCCAGTGAACCTTGAGAAATACTGGAGGGCTCACAGCACCAAATGAAATGCATTAATTCTCCCTCTCCTCTAGCAGTGTACTGCTGTGGGGAGATGGGGAGGTGATGCCATTTTACATGAGCTGAAGCAGTTTTTCTGAGGTCTTAGCTATTGACTGTGAAAGAATTGTGAGAAGCAGTCTGTGGAGAGCTCAGGTGATGGAGCCCTGAGTCCTGTTTGGTGACCCTAAAAGAAGAATACACTCATGATTAGCCTTGTGCATTGTGATTTTAGAACATTACAGATCATCCAAATTAAGACCATTTCTTTCTGTTTGAATGGCTGCTCTTGATAAGAACAGTGCAAGACTGTTCCATCATTCAGTTCCATGTGGTCACTCCCTGTGCAGCAAGTTCTAGCCCTGGAGAGCACCAGTCAAGCCATTAGAGGAACTTTGTGGCACTAGAATGCAACTTGTGCTCTTAGCTCAGCTAAAGCATTGCTCCTTAAATTTAGCTACCTACAAATGCAGGTTTCCATCAGCAGAGGAGCTGGGAAGCCCAGAGGAGAGCTCTTCATCGTTATTAGTGTGTCTAATAGCCTATAGACATAGGATGCAAACTTCCCCAAGATTTGTAGCTTAGGCAAGGTGAAGCCATTCAGGGAAACACTGCAATTGGCACCTTTGTACAAACTGCCTGAAGCCACACAGAATAATAATAATAACAACCATGGGTTTTTCTGTTTCAGCCTAGACAACCTGTGCCCAGACAGAGGGATTCCCAAAGGACAGAGAAAATATTTCTGAGGCTGCAGGCTTTTTGGGTGTGGAGCTTGGGCTCCCAACTGACATGAAGTGCTGGCATGCATGGATGCTCCCAGAATGCGGGCAGAAGTTGGTTGTGTGTTTGGTTTTTTTTTGTAGTAATAACTAGGCCTTTTTATTTCTTTTATAATCTGGCAAGCCATGTAGGGAAGGAGGTTTTGACATCCTTCCACCAGCATCAGTGGGGACGGTTCGCTTTTAATGATCTTCTAGGCAGCGAGACAGACCATCTGCTGATGTAAATCGGAACAGCTCCGTCGCCTACAGTTATGTTACACTAATTTAAATCAGCCCATCATCTCCAAGACAAACCACCTTTCGCTGCCTTGCCCCACCAAGCACCAAATCCAAAGCACATTAAACCCAGGTACAGCCTTACTGTGGAGGAACTGCCCTTCAAGCCTGTGCTCCCCATCTATCCATCAAAAAACCTGGCCCAAGCCTTCTGCTCACAGCCCTCTTCTGAACCTCCCCTACTCAGAGCCCTGGAGGAAGAGGAGGGCGAGACAAAGACCCCCAAAAGGTGACAAACTTGGAGGGCTGAGCATGCCATTTGTTTCCTTGTTTCAGGAACCAAAACCTGTCAAGAGCAAAGTGGAGTAAGGTCTCTTTTTCCATCTGCTTCACTGGCATTGCTCCGAAGGTCACTGCCGGGAACGGAGGTGCTCACTGGGCCCCATCTGCCTTCCCTGGGCTCCCTCGTTTATGCCCACTTGGGCCTCTGACATTCTACTCTGTTTTTCTTTCCTTGAAAATGGATCGGGAATTGGGAGCCGCTGCGCAGGAACGCGCCTGTTCCCCATTACAGCTCCACTGGGGCTGTAACACGATCGTGCCTGCTCCATACCCACACAGATATTTATTTATCCATACAGGCTTTCTCCTTGTTTTCATTAAGTTAGGCAGAAAAGGTTAATCTTTCTTCTGCTAAAGCTTCAAAACCAACCAAGCTAAATAAAATATGATTTCTTTCATTTCTTTTTTTTTAAAGGACACTCTCTCTTCCACACACACACCACCACCCCCCCACCCTTAAGTACCAGAATGAGGTCACAGTCAGAGATGCCACAAGAGTAAATTGAAAACAGGTTGAAAAAAAGCAAAAGGGAGAAAGACCGAGAGAGGAAACCACAATCAAAAGAAAGTGACTGGTAACATTGCAGGGTTGGTTTCATCCAGTCTAGTAAAGAAGCTGTCAAGACAGAGATGTTTGTGCCTTCCTACTTTCCCCTTTGTGCTCTTTCTAGGAATCTCAAAGGTGAATTGTAGCAGGGAGGTCTCTTCTTATCTTCATTTCCACTTGGTTTGCACTGCCTGGGTTTTGTTCCTGCTGCTTTTGGCACAGGGACATGGGCTGAAGGTTTGGGAATGCCTGTGAGGGTCCCAGTGCTTACTTTTGCTCCTCTATCTTCCTGGAGGCTCCTGGCCTCACTCTCTTGTTTAGTCTGGTTGAACTCAATGCCATAACTCTTGTTGTCTTCAGTAGGATGGTTGGTAGGTGATTCATCCTGCTTGCTGTCCGCAACTGCTGGGTGCTGGCACAGGTCGCAGTGGAAGGACTGAGGCAGACTAAGGCTGTTGGATGCCATGAGCGAGTGGTCTGAGCCTGCTCCCACCCATTTTTGTTCCTTAAACCCTATTCCTGCCTATCTGAGGCTCCTGCCACTAGAAACGTGCTCTCTCAGAAGCAGATTTCCAGCTCAGCCTCACAGACAGGCAGCTGAGTTGTGGGTGTCTCATGCTCCTCCAGACCAGACATTTGACTTGAGTTTCCAGGTGGCTATCCCAGACCCATGACTGGTTGGCTGGCCTATATGCCATGGTGTGGCCAGGAGAAGTTAGCAAAGCTTCACCAAATGGGGTTAACCCCCCTGCAGGTTCCAAGCATGCTGTTATTTTCCTCTGTTTTAGGGAGAACTCTGACTCACTGCAACACCAGAATCCGTATAAGATACATGTTTACAAAACCAAAAGGAAGAGGTTTGCCAAACTCTACAGTCATGTGTGCAGGAGGATGAAGCAGTGACAAGATGTTGCACTGGAGAGAGACAGAAAATACCACCAGGAGAGAGCTGCACCTTCCCAACAGTCATTAGGAGAGCAGAGACTGATTTCCAGAAACTGCCTGGGGAATTGGATAGGTTGGGGCAGATCAGTCCTGGGCAGGCAGTGGCATGGAAAGGAGGGGGAAGAGAGTGTCATAGGGATTTGGTTTGGAGTTAGGAGTATCAGCATCCCACGGCCGAGCACAATTGCACCATTACGGCTCAGAGTGAAGCAAGCAGCGTCTTTTGCTCTGTGCTCAGTGCTTACTATAGTGATGCTGAGCTCTGGTCTGGATTTTTTACTATGGAGAAGTGAACACAGGTGAGGCATCCTCACAGGAACTGGTCATTTGTCCTTGATATCTGTAACAGCTTATTGCTTTATTTAGCGTGACATCAATTATTTATTACTATTAATGAAGGACACAGATGGCTGTCTGGTCAATAAAATATCTCCTACTCCACAGAGATGATCTACTTAGCTATCATTTACTCTGCAGAGAACCTTTGGATTCTTTCTGAAATTTAATAACGTGAGCAAAGATACTACAGCCATCTAGAAGGTTTGTGCTGCAGGGCTGCCTTGGGAGGCTGAAATCCTTCTTTATATTTGCTGGTGGGGTGTGGGAGAACACAAGTCCAGATGGGAAAGAGAAGCCCCTTTGCTTTCCATCACAAGCTACTTATTCATATAATCCCTCTTATAAAGTGATAAAACTCCTTCTTAAAAGATAGTTAGGTTATTTGCCCCTCTCAGGAGTAGACCGTTTATTCATATCCGATTTACTTTCTCTTGCCATTACTGCCCATTAGCCTAAATATTTCTTTTCCATCTGAGTGTCTGCCCCGTTGATGTATTCAGAGTCGTGTATCTCTACTTGGCCTTTTTATGTCTTTGCTCATATGGTAAACTCATGCTTTTTGTGAAGATTTCTTTCCTGCTTTCCCTGTGCTTTGCTCATAAGCCCAAAGGAGCAAGGCAATGCACTGAGCTCTCCCCATGGCCTTGTGCACTTAGCTCAGGATTCCTCTGTTGCTAACACATCCCAAGACCCCTTTTCCTTGGTAGTGCAATGTCAGTGGTCCATCATCCTCTTGCAATGCCAGCAAAGGCACTTGTTGCTTTAGTTGCATTCTACCGACAAGGTCCCAGTCTCAATCTAGGGAATAGCTGGTTTTGTGGTCCTAGGGAAAGCTTCAGAAATTTCCTTTTAGCTGCTCTCAGAGCACCGTGGTCTGAACAAAGAGAGACTTCCCTTGTGTGAGATGAACAAATAAAGTTGCCGTGTGCTCTGCTGCACGTAGGGTCTCCCCTGCACAGAAAAGCAGGTCTTTGCATTCAGTGATGATTGACAGCTCTGGGTAGTCGGCTTGTCCCTGGGGTGTCCCTCACCCCACCCCATCTTTGCTCCCCAGTCGGTGCAGTCTGGCACCACCAGCGATCTCACTGCTGCTTACACAGGTGCAGACAGACTCCCAGCCTTGGGGCTGAGGTTTCAGCACCTTTGCTAGCATCTGTTTTGCTATTTTCATAACAACCCTTTTGCTTTTGCTTGATTGTAGCAGGGCCAACAAGAGGGGAAAGTTCCCCAGAAGCTCAGGATGGAACACAAAGCACCTTCTTGCTGTAGGGATTTTATGGCAAGGTTTTTGTCTTAACCCAAGTTGACACTGCATTGGCAGACCCTGAGAGCTTCATTTCCTCCTGTACAGGGGGACAGAAATAAACTGCAATTTAGTCAGGGCTGATTGGACTCCATGGCAAACCAGACTGTTGTGTGACACAGTCAGCGCAGTGTCCTGAGGCCTTGCTCTCTGCCAGCCTGCTCCTCTCCCCTCACAGCTACACAGAGACCATGAATGACGCTGCAAAGATGAGGACTCTGCAGTTAGTAGGTGCCTTAAGGAAAGAGTTCTGTGCAATTTTAATACTCACTTCATTTCAGTGGTTGCACAGGACATTTTCTATCCTGTTTCCAGTCTCTAGTGCCCTCTGCATTCCCTGTGTCAACCCTGTGTTTTTCTCTCCTCTCCCATTCCTACTTCTTCCTGTGACTGGTGCCCTGACATGCTCTTTGCACCCATGGACTGCCAGTCCAGATCTCCCCTTGGTCTTGCCCAGTTGCTCATCACAGTCTCTCTGCCCAGCTCTTTTCCTTGCTACCTCTCATCAGCTGCCTGTCAACCCTGAGTGCTCTGGAGGAAGTGAGCTCCCAAAGCAGGCACCCATGGGATCATGTCACCCCATGAAGTTTCTTCCTGGTCAAAAGGGAGGTTGCTTGAGATCTGAAGAGGCTTATAGGTGCTTGTTCCTGTTCAGCAACACAAACTGGTCCTGCATCTTCATTATGTGCTTGTGATGGGTTTGGTTTGTAAGTCACAGTGACTTCTGGTGACAATGAGTTCCCCAACCCAACCTGATGTTCCATGAAAAGAGACAGAAAGCTGGAAATGAGCGATGGGGGTTTGTTTGTTTGTTTGTTTAAACCATAAACCCAGAGCTAAGAGGCTTGCTCAAGGCTGTTCAGCACTCATGGCTCCAAGCAGTGATTTTACTGCTGCCAACCCAACCTGCCCGTTGAGTTGACTTGGGGTTTGGTACAGACCAGGGCTGGGGACTGGGTTAAACTACGGAGACCGGTGACAGAGCTGCCTGAAAAACGTTTGGAAAGAACAAGTCGTGCTGGGAGCATTAAAATGAATAATTAAGGCTTGGATTCCTTTAGGGAGGAAAAGAATTTATTGCTGCTCTTTTCTCTAGCCAAGGGGGACATTTGTTACTGAGTTGTGTATTTTGAGACAAGGCACAAATGTGGTTGAGGAGGGGCTGAGGAGGAGGGGATTTTTTTTCTCCTACCTGGGTAATCCAGCTGCACAGTGAGACATTCTGGGCTGGTTGTGCCACTGGGTGATTTTGTCTGGTCTGTACCAAGAACCTAGACTTGTGCTTCATTTTAGTAGTCCTCAGTCAGCTTTGTTTTAGAAAAGTAAAGTGCTGAGCAGAGAATTCTCCTCCTCCCTCCGCTGCGGTGTCTTGACATTTACCCGTGCACGAGGTACCCAGCACAGCGATCTGGGTCCAGGGTTGCTGATACCAGCATAACTCTATCAGCTGCTGCAGCCCTTTCTCTGAGTCCCATCAGTGGGAACTGGGGCACAACCAGGGCAACAGCTCTGGTTTGGTTTTTTTTTACTGCTTGGTACCTTGGGCTTCCAGTTACACTGAAGTAAAATGGGAATTGAATGCAATGAGCTCTAACTGACAGACAGCCTGCCCGCTGCAAGCAGATGGGTTGCACGGCAGCGAGTAATCAGGCCCAAAAAGCTTGATAAATGGAGCATTTTCAGTCTCAGCTGGGTCATGATCTAAGTGTTTAATAAGCTTTATAAACCAGAAGACAAAAAAAAAGTTTTTAAGCATTTTTAATTAGGTTTTTTTTTTTTCTTCAAATGCTTGTAAAAGGTTGAATGTTCTTCAGCAGAGCTGAAGGAGCTCCAGTCAGAGCTCCAGGAGCTGGCAGAATGCACATGAAAGGGAATACAAAGCTACTGATTTTCACAGAATCACCCTGCACTAAAAACCACCCTGCACTAAATCACCCTGCATTAAAAAACCCAGCACAATGAGATTAATTCCATCCAAACTCTAAAAATATCTCCTTTCCTGATACTCTATCCTAGCAGAAACACATTTCACTGTGACAGGTGATTTTGGGAACGTCCATGCCCCCTTTAAGAGCTGTCTGTGTGGTTAGGGCAGGAGAGCCCTGTTTAGCCAGGCTTCCAATGCTTCTGGGGACCTGGAGCCATCCAGTGGTCCCACAGATGGTGTTTGTGGTGAATGCCCACGTTGCCCGTTCATTCTGAGTACACCCTTACACTGTCCAAGCAATGACTTGGCACTGGCTGTGGTTCCTGCAGTAGGTCCTTGTTACAGCTCGTGGCCCATGTGTGTTTTCTACTTGCTTTGTCCATGGGTGATATTGTCCATACAGACTCAGGGCCATTCCTACCAGCCACAGCCCGCGGGACTTTGTTGGTTGCTTGGGCTGTGTAGGTGCATTCCTGCAGAATATTTTTAATGGTCAGCTCTAATTTTGCACCTGTACTGATGTTTCGGTCTTGCTCATCTCTTTGCTCTCCAGGAGAATCCTTGAGCTTTGCGGATGATTTGCTTTCTGGCCTTGCAACATCCTGTGTGGCAGCGGGTAGGAGCCATGGCGATGTCCCTGAAACCAGCCTCTATTCAGTCATTTTCAAGTGCCTGGAACCAGATGGTCTGTACAAGTAAGGAGAGGCATGTGGGGAGGTGCTGGGGGCAAGCAGGGATCTCTGATGCTATAGTTTGTTATTGACCTTTTTGGTCAGCACTATGTTACACCAGACACTGGGCAAGTGATGAGACTCTTCCTTTTGCTTTGGGTGTTAGGCTCAGCAAGTGAAATGGACTGGTGCCTGCCAGTACAGCACTGGAGGCACTGGGAGTCTGTGGGAGACCTCAGTGGAATAACTCACATCTTCAGTATTCTGGGTTTCCAGGTCCGTGCCTTGTGGATAGGGTTGTCTATCATGGATGAGCTGAGCTCGTGTGGTCAGATTGAAGTGAGTTGCCAAATGCCTGGTGGGCTGAAATAGCCAGATATCAGAAGTGCAATGGATGTTGTTTATGTAAGCTGCTGTTTATATCAGTAGGACACATACAGCAGATCAGAGACACACCAAATCCATCTGCCCACCACTCAGTTGCTTCTGCATGGATGGCTGGGCACGCCTCTGCTGATGTTGTTCACTTGACTCTTCTGAGATATTATTTGAGCACATGGGATTGGATTTTCTGTTTGGATCCTGCAGAGTAGTTAGTGTCCAAAGCAAAAGGGTAATTTCAGGATCTGAATATTAACTTTTCCTTCAGTATCATTTGGAGGGAGTCTGGGCTTTTCAGTTTGGCTCATTAGCCAAGGCATCCTCTGTCTTGAAGGGGACATCAGGAGTCAAGACAGTTAAAAAGAGAAAAATACAGAGGAAAAAAGGCAAGGAGACAGAGGAGAGACAGACTAACCAAGAGAGAAACACCCAGGGCTTAATGTCAGAGTGACTGTAATAATTAAAACACATTTTGTAGTGAGTAATGAAACTTTTTATGGGACCACAAAAGCATTTAAAACGAGAGCTGGCAAATGGTCTGTCAGCGAGAACTTTTTAAGGTCTTGATTAATACTTTCCCTTTGCCTCCCCCTCCACCACCCCCCAGTTAAGTATGTTGACAGCCTCTGGAGAAGGAGAAGCCTTTATTGAGTATCTCTTGAGTAGGGCTGTGTCCAGGAGCGGGCTCCAAGTGATACCTCTTGCCATTTCATAATTTTAAATGTTTTCTTCTTGTTAAATATATGTAATGCATAAATATAACTATTAATATCACTGGGAACTGGGCTGCTCTGAAAAGGTGCCAGGGAGAGGCTGGAGTGACCTCAGCGCTTGCTAATAACCCAATGCCCATAAAATCGGCCGGTTGTGAGCTCTCGACCGCACAGCTTACGGCTGCCAGGGGCACTGGGTGAGGGAAGAGCCACTGGGTTTGATGGGGAGGCTGCTGCTGAGGTGAACGCACAGAGCTGGGAGCCAGAAAGTCTGGCTCTTGGGCAGCCTGGGCTGCCAAATCATCTTCCCCATGTGCTGGGCAGGGATATTTGCTCTCACCGATCACTTTAGGGGCTCTATTCTAATTCTTGTCTGCAAAGGGCTGGGAGAGCCTGGGGTGGAAGGTGGAAGGCTTTGTCCAGAGCTTCGTCATTCCTTTGGTCAAAGCCAAGCTTCTGCTCCGTGGTCATAAGGCACATTGCCATGGAGGGGCTAAGCAGAGTCAGCAGTGCCCTGTGTCCTGGGGTGGCTGTGGGCAGCTCTTGCTCTCTGCAGGTGCCTCTGGGTGAGGGACAGTAGGCTTTTGTGGGGAGACATGGCTGCAGGCAGCAGTCCTCTGGCACCGAGGAGCTTTGGACCTCATCCTTCTGTGAGGACAGGCCCTGAGCTGACGCACAGTGTTGGCTCCGTCCCGCAGCTAAAGAACTTGGCACACCATTCCCAGGGCTGCGCACGCTTAAGCACACATGTATGGACACGTGTTCATGTTGGCACCTGTGAGACACAGACCCACACTCCTGGACATCAAGGAAAATGTGTGTGCACACAGTGCAGCACATCCTCCTGGGCATCTGCTGCTGCGTGCCCCGGCACGGCTGTCTGGACTCTGCCCTGCCTACATCGTAGCCATTGCCCCATCCTGGGACCGAACCCGCACGTGTTTACTGGGCATCTGGGTGTTCTCAGATTTGTGGGCACACACATTAACTGCTCCTCTGTTTGGATGTCCACATGGTTGCAACACAGCATGAAGAAAGCCAGAACAGTGAAATGTGAGGCTAGCACTGGGTTCTGAGCCCGCGCAGACGTAACAACAACAGAGGCACGGGCACGAGGTCATTTCTTAAATTGAATTTCTTCTGCTTGTTTTATTTGTTTCTGTGGAAAAATAGCTATCTTGGAAGGCGCTGGCCTGGGTATGATCCTGATCATAGCCACGCAGCAAGGGACCTGTGTTTTTCTCTGGGCTGTTAGGTCAGCACACAGAGGCTGCTGCATCAGAGCTTTTCAAAAGCAAAGGCTTCTGCTTGTTCTGTAGTCTGAGGGTATCACGTAAACCAAGAGAGGGGACTGTGAGATTGTGGAAGTGTCCTCTGCTCTGTAAATGTGTTGGACATCCTGTCCTTCCTGTAGGACCTACGGCAGTTCCACTCTGCTGTTGACCATTTGTTTGGAGTATTACCAGCCTGAGATCAAAGCTGGGCTTGAGTATGAAAAACAAAACCAAAAAATGTTCTACAAGCAAACAAATAAACAGAGTCTGATTGATTCCTCTGCTTTTGAGACTTCTGCAGTTTCAAAACATAAACTAACAAAAGGAGAACTAATTTCTTTGTCCTTTGCAATTTCAATCTGAGGAAAATATGTTGCCTGTCAGCCCTTTGCATAGAGTAGCAGAAAGGTTTGGGTTGGAAGGGACCTGTACAGCTCACCTGGTCCAACCCCCCTGCAGGAGCAAGGACATCTGCAACTAGAGCAGGGTGGTCCGAGTCCCATCCAGCCTGACCTGGAATGTTCCCAGGCCTGGGGCAGTGACCACCTCTCTGGGCAACCTGGGCCAGTTTTTCACCACACTCACAGTAAAGAATTTCTTCCTTCTCTTCAGTCTAAGTCTCCCCTTTTTTAGTTTAAAACCATCACCCCTTGTCCTGTCACTAAAGGGCCAGCTAAAAAGATTGTCCCCATCCTTTTTTTCCCCTTGTCTGTAGTATGTTGGGGTTGAGATGCTAGTCCCTTCACAGAGGGTTTTCAAAGGGAGATTAGTTCATATCAGCAAAAAAGTGTGTGCTCCACAGGCTCGTGGACACTCCTGCCAGACTGTCAGACAGGGGTGTCCCTGCGTGGGGATCCATGTGAATGCACTCGTGTGCACACACAGAGGGATGCTGAGGATGGTCCTTGAAGAGTGTCAAGTTTAGTTTAAGCTCTTGAAAGCCAAAAGTCTTACTGTTCACAAGAGAGGGGATTGTTCTCCCCCAGAGACAGCTAGACCAGAGGACTCTGTCAAGCCTCTTCCCAGGTGAATCTGGAAGAGGATGGGGTGAGGAAGGTAGAGGGAGAGATGTCTGTTAAGTGCTTGTCTTCCATGAACCAGCCAGCGCAGATAGTGGTTAATGCCACTCAGACTGATGGTTTGGGAGTTTGGGAGCACCATTCTGTGACAGGCAACTTGTGATGCACCAAGCACCAAACACCAGTCAAGAGAGAGGGCCCTGCCTTGTCTCAGTGGTCAAACTTAGCCTGGAAGAGTGACCTTACATTGCTCATGGCCCTTACGTAGCTCAGCACCCTACAAACCCAGCCAATCTCTTCCCTGTGGAGACAGGAGCTTCCCTTTTGCATCCCATAGCCTCCCTGAGCCTTCAGCCCCACTCATCCATCATTCCTTGAGTTCCTGGGGATGCCTCCTCACTGAGCTGTACCTGGTCAGCTGCTGGAAAGCAGCTTTGCCAGCCCAGCACGTTGATTTCAGATACTTGGGGAGACACCAAGTATCCCTCAGCCAAAAAGGGAAACTTCGGAAAGGCAATGAAAACCCCCTCCAGCTCCTCGATGGAGCTGCAGTGCAAACACACCAACTTCTTCCCTGCACTACAGATACTATAATTATAGATTAGATTAAATCCCAATGTTTCACTTTATTTACATTCCTGACCTAGCCTGTTCATTTCCGGTGTTTGTGCCAAGAATCAGCACAAAATTTACTGGAAATAATATGGAAGTCATCAGGATCCCTTCCAGAGCCTTTCCTTAGAGCATGTTCATGTGCTGAGAAGGATCCTTGACTTTGCATTCCCTTTGCTGGCTCGGATATGGTTTCCCCAGGGTGATCCTGAACCAGCCCGAAGGCTCTGGGAGAGCATGTTCCAGGAATGTGGGAAAGGTGGAAACCTCTTCCTAGAGGATGAAGATTGGGCACTGCCATTGTGTGGAAGGGGATTCAGTTAGTCCTCAGAATGACAATACAAGGTTCCCATCCACAGCCAAGCCCCACCAAGAACTGCCTGGCCAGCATCATCATCTCATGTAGGGTCTGGAGGCCATCACCAGCATGGCCAGGCTTGGCCTCTGTCATCATATGCTGGCTAAGAGTGAACATACATTTTTTTTGCAAGCATAAGGAAAGAGGCAAAGGTGTTGAGTAGGGGGAACCCACCACAGCACAGAGAGCCAGCAGGCGCAAGCTGAACGCGCTAAAGGAGCTGGCCCAGAGTAAGGCTGATTAATGTTGACTGACCTCTGCCTCGTGCATAGCTGGGATGAAAAGTGGAATGGAAACCCTTCGTGCTCAAGAGTGTGCTAATGCTGGCAGCAGTTCACTGCTCCTTATATGATACTAATTGTTATTGTTGGTCTTCCGTCAGGAAGACATGTGAATGAGCACTGGAGCACAGACAGATCCCAGCTAGCTCAGTGGCATGGGTTAAAACACATCTGGTACAGCCCTTGGCCGAGTCCTCTGTGTGCACAGGAGCTCTGCTGCTTCAGCGAATTCACCTCTTCTGTTCCGCATGTTCTCCAGCTTCCTGAAGCCGAGCAGTGTATGGTTGTAGTTTCTTCTCAGGCATTCCTGGCTTGCAGAAGCTCAAACAAGGAAAGTCAGGAGTTGAACAAGTGTTTGCTAAATCCCAGAGCTGTGCTCTAAGTGCAGCTCTGTCCTTTCTCAGCACTTCAGGGCTGCTTCAGAACCAGGCTGCCCAAATGTTGGCTCAGATGTCTGGGTTGTTTTTTGGTTTTTTTTCTGAAGTCCAGCACTGATCTGTCTGGGCCCGTCTGGGCTACATGCAGATCACTGCAGTGGAAGTGGATTGGCCCCATGAAAGATGGTCTGTACTGGGAGGTCAGGGGCTCAGCAGAAGTCAGTGATAATCTCTCTTTCTGATGATAGTAATGAAGTCCCATCTATGGAAGAAGGTTGGGCTCCCATTGAAGTTTCCAACATTAGGAGAGTACACTTAGAAAAGCCGCAGAGAAGAAGCTCATGCTTTCTTCATGGTCAGTCTAGGTGCTGCAGGCTCTTCCCAACTTTGCCATCTGCTCTACTCAGTGATTTAAGCAGATCACTTTGTCTCACTTTCAACTCCTTTATAAGCTCAGGTGTTAAGCTCTCTCACAGTCTCCATATGGCCCAGGACGGGTGAATCAGATCAGGGCCTCCAGGTGCTTCTGCAATGTTGATATACTGACCATTTGCCAGTGGCCTTCTAAAAGTTGGTCTTGTGCCTGAATCCTCCTTCTGATCTGTCTCTGCCACCAGTATTCAGCCATCTGGGACAGATCTGGAGTCAGGAGATGCCTTCCCACTGACCTCAGTGGAACCTTCTTCCCTAGTATCCCTAGTCAAGCCTTTGAACATCTCCCTCCTTTTCACTGGAAAGAACAGTCTATCCTCCACAAATTCTATGCTTTTGTTCAACAGAACAGCCTTTGTTGCCTCCCATGCCTAGCTTCTCTCCACCCCTTCCTCAAGACATCCAGATTGAGGTAGCATTCTTGATTTTGTCCTAAAAACTCCCACCATCCTAACCCCAAACCTGTCTGGGTCCAGGCCCATTCGCATTGCTCTTCTTGGGGTGGCTGGAGGAAGGCTGGCAGTGGGGGAGCGGGGAGGAGGCGGAGCAGGTCATTGTGTAGGACATTGGAGCTGGGGGAGTGTGTGAAATAGGATTCTTCCTGGAAATGGTAATAGGGTGGAGAGGACGAGTTTGACCTTTTCATCTGTTGGCAGACAAATGGACCTTTGCAGTCCCACCTTTTCCCCATCCCCAATCCCCTATCACCAACCCTTTGCAGTTATGGGCTTGGCTCCTTATTTCTGAGTGTGTAGAAACCTAATGCCACTACCCTAGATCCGTCCAAGTCTTATCTCATTGACTAATGGGAGAGCGAGGACAAGAGATGCGCTATAAATATCAATATAGGCGTTGCTGGCTTTGATTTACCTCTAAGCCAGCCAAAGCTGCATTGTGCTGCTGCCTTGGAGTCATTTGTTTTGTTCATCGGTTCTCCATGGTATAGAGGACCTTTTTCCTGAAGGCTGGAAAGCTGAGGCCCATGTTGATTTGGTTGTTACAGCAGGGTCTGAACTCTCTCCCTTCCAGGGCACAAGGAATTCACTGCTTGGTGTGGATGTTGCTTTCATCTCATTGAGGCAGGAGAAGGGCGAATGTTTTTGTTCTTCTTGGCCATGTCCCTAGCTAGGGAAACTGAGGCACTGAGAGGTGATGGGACATGCATGAAGCTTCTCCGTGGGTTGAACCTGAGCAGAGTGAAGAGATGTCCTTGCTCACACTTCAGGACAGCGCTTAAGAGAATTGCGCTTTGGTCAGGGGATGAAGCCGTGCCTCCTGCATAACAATACAATCTCCTCTTCCTACTTGCCTCGTGCAGTCTGGGACCCAGGTACCTCAGAGTGCACATCAAGGAACCCGAGGCACGCTCTCAAAAATGCTCCTGGCTGCCTTGGCATCTTGCACGCTCCCCTTTCTCTGGCTCTCAGATGATGGTTTTTTTCCCAGCAAAGCCAGTCTGGCAGCAAACTGACTTTTTTTTTTTTTTTTTTTTTTTGCACAGCAAGAGAAGCAGGCGATGCCATTTTGCCAGCTGGAGTTTCCTCTCTGTTGCCAGAGCGCAGATGAAGCTCCTGCCGCTTCACCTCCATCCTGGGCGCTTGGCAGGAGTCTTGCTGGGGACAGCGCTATGGCTTTGACACCAAGAGGCAGTGTTACCTCACGTCTGCAGCTCCGGGGCCAGCTTGCAGCCCTGCTGGGGTGCACACAGCCCAAAACAAGCTCTGCCCAGTGTTGATCCTGGAATTTAAATTATGGGCAAGCGTGATGCAGAGGGATCCAAGCAGTCTGTGTGCGAGCCAGCCCGAGCCAGACGCAGCACGGCCGCGTTCACTTGGCAGTCCCATGGCTTTACACCAGCTCTGCTGAGCCAAGAGGAGAGCAAAGGGGTATCGGACGAGGTGCAGGGCTGGGCTGGCAGAGCTGGGCTGCAGCAGAGGTGGAGCTGGTGCCTTACATAGTACGGTGCTGGTGGTGCTTTCCTGCTCAGGTCTCTGCATTGGCCCTTCCTGTGCATTGCTTTGTGGCTGGATACCTCTCGTGCACCCCTGGCAGACTGTCTCTGCAAAATGATGGTCGGGTTTGCCACGCGTGGGTTCATGCATCTCTGGCCAACACTGCAGTGTTGGGGTGACAAGTTTCTGCCCCCTCCTTTTACTGCTTCCCTGTGCCTGGTACCAACTCTACCTGGTAATACCAGGCAACTCAAGTTTTTAATTAGCTAATTCCAGCCCTGAGGAGTGGCCAAAGCAGCTCAGCTGTGTCCATAAATGTACCCCAGAAAGGATGAGACAAGCTGCTCTGATGCCCAGTGTTCACATACTACTGCACCCCCAGGTCTTATCTGAACCTAGAGCTGTACCCACAGCCCAGGGAGTAAATCAGCTCAGACTTTGGATGGGGCACCAGGTCCCAAAAGCTGGAGATATTTGGCCCAAAAGATGATGCTTATCCAAATCAAAAGCCAAGTCACAAGGTAATCCTACCTGCCCATCTTTTCCTTTACACATTAGAGGCAAAATTTGGATGCCAATACCTACAAGGTCTGTCCCAGCTCAGACCAGCAATGTGCCTATATCTCATATATGGCCTGCAAGTCCATAAAACTGGTTAAACATTTTTCTTGTTGTTGTTTCATTTTTCCAAAGGACACCTGCAGCACATGCCACTTCATTATCTTCATTCCCCCCCCCCCCTTTATTTTTTGGTGTGCATTACAAAAGAAATCTCTTTTAACCTCTGACTTGCACAGAACGTTACTTCTGTAGGCAGCCACCTCCTGGCTGTGCCACACTGGAGTTTATCAGCACACAGTGACTCCTCCAGCTCTGCCAGCCTTTCTCCCCATCAAGGTCACAGGACAAGGCTGTTTCCCAGCTGCAGGGAGTTTGTCATGGGGGAGCTATGTGGGTGATGGAGCCCCTGCACCGGCAGTCGCTGATCCCAGCTGCTTTCCAGTAGATTTTAAGTGACCTTTAACTTACTCCTTGGGTTCTGAGATTGTTTCCTCCCTACAAAAGAAATTTGCTTGTGTTTTCCTTCCTTTGCATCTTGGCTTTTCTGTGCTGGTGCCATCTTCAACTGTGGGGTCTGCCCAGACCCTGTTGTAGTCAACAGGAGTTGTTAATCCCCTAGACCTCATGCAGCCTCGGGCTCTGATGGTGGAGCAGGAGCGTGGTAGGGCATGGCCTGCGATTGCTCCGCTACAGCCGCGGCTGCTTAACTCTTCTGCTTAAAAGTGGACTTGTCAGGAGCAGCCCCGTTTTGGGACCTTGTTTCAGTTCTATGTGCTGAGACTGGAAATGCCTCAACTTCACAGGTCCACAGCCCTCGGTGCCTGTCTCAGGTTATGGGAGTGTGTTGACAGCCAAGTCCCTGCTGCATAACGTGTTTGCAGAAGTAGCCAGTGAATTCAGACATCTCCATTTTGGGAGCGTCATCTTCCAGGCTTCACTGGCAGAGTCACAGCTCCCGTTGGCTTCAGCTGAATTTGTGCTACAGTTGTTCAGTGTAAAATGGAGACACTGAAGATTAGCAAGTAACCTCAAAGTACCTGCTTCTGCCTGAGTTTTCCCACCTGTAAACCAGACATGTTAAAGTGGAGCTACATTCGTTGCTGGGTTTTCTATACAGTGAGGAGACAGAAAGCCAAGAAGTAACTGCTTGGCTGCAGAGGTGGCATCTACATGGTGAGGTGGGACTTGCCATGGGTAGTGCTTCTTCCTGGAGCTATGGCCCACTTGGTATCTGCTTGGTCTCCCTGGTTGAATGTCACCTCGTACTGCCAAGAATATTTGCCTTCAGCACCTTTAGAGTGACTGCTCCCAGCACATGTGCCCTCATTGCTCCTGGTCACCTCACACACACACTCACTTCCCTCATCAGGAATGAGATAAATTTGATTATACAGCAATATGGTTTCTGTTATGAAAGGGGGAAAGAAAATACCCTGGCTTTCACTGAAAACCCTCAGAGCCAAAGCTTATGTCATAATTTAAATGTTTCTAAAAAGAAAAGTGGGGTCTGAGGATTGCTTTTTGTTCAGAGGGTGATGGATGGAGGGGGTGGTTGGGCAGGGTCCTGTCTTCACTAGATAAACTGATGGAGGTGGGTGTGGCAACTTGCTGGCCTGGTAGGAAGGGGTGCTTGGTGATGGGTCACTGTGAGATGTTTTCCCAGATACCTGGAGACACTGGCAGCTTTGTGAGGTGGACTTCAGTGCATACTATGACTCAGCTCTGGGCTGTCATACCCGTGAGTCAGGGTTTGTTGCTTTTCTTCCATTCTTTCTCTTGATTTCTGCTGGGGAAGCCACAATGCAGCAGCAACCTGAGCTACATCTGGGGTGTGCCAGCCCCTGGCATTGTTTTCTCCTTCCTTTTGAGCATCTCCCACCACCCTGCAGTTATGGAAATGGCCTCAGCTCTTAATCTTATTGCACAACCCCAAACAGAAGGGCCTGCGTTGGGCCAGGATACTTTCGTGTTTTCTTCCTATCTGCTTTGCATCATTGCAACATCTTGGTCTTCCAGCCTTTCTGTGACTGTGGGGCGAGTCTGTGTCCTGCACACAGGAGGCTCTACACACCCCAGTGCCAGCTTCTTACATGGGCCAGGGGATGCTGGAGTGTGCTACTTGATCTCTGGGAGACCCACCCCGGACTGCTAAGGGAACCTCTCAGAAGAAGTACCCTGAACCAAAACGCTTCTTCGGTGCCCTTTGACATGTCACCACTGATGTAAGGGAAAGGATTTCAAGCCATTACAGCTGCTACAGGCTGTACTCTTCACCCTACATTGTACCTTCCTTCTTGCAGGAGCATCATGGGCAAGGCTTGATGCGTGTTTGGGCAGGCTGGTCTCCAGTGGAAGCTGATGGCTTAATAACAGCATCTTCTTACTTCATTGTGAGCTTAGTTGTCCCAGAGCAAGTCTGGGATAATGCCCAAGAGTCACATTAATGCAGCTGTTCCTACTTCATGCCCATAAAGTAGACCAAGACAGAAATAAGGACTCTGTCTCATCCCCAACCTCTGTCTTGCCTGCCCAACCAGCTTCATCCCCATCAAGGGGGTATGTAGGGGACCGGTGGGGACCTGAAACTGCCTGGGGTAATCCTAGAACCCCAGATGATGATGGTGGTGATGATGATTATTATTATTACTCCAATGAGCCCCACCCCGTGGCATGAACCCCACCTGCACCACCCCACACAGCTCCTGAGCCCTTGCAGGCCGCCTCCAGCTCTTGGCTCCATCCCTGCCTTGTACCTGCTGCACAGCCACACGCTCAATTGTTTTCCAAGCGGAAACACGAGTTGAAGTATTAACTCCACGAGGGCCTTTCTGTGCAATGCACCAGGATTAAATATTTATGTTGGCAAAAAGCATGTAATAGGCAGTTCAAGATCAGAGATAATGAAATTGAGGTGTGTGGAGAAAGCAGGGGGAGGCAGGGGGCTTGCAGGAGCAGGAGGGAGAGGGACCTGAGTGGGCTACAGCATGTGTGCACGGGCCATTGCGTTTGGGTTTATAAAAACCCCACGTGTTTGGGGGGGGACCCCAGCCCTGTCACTGGGAGCTCTGCAACACACGAGGGAGTGCGGAGATCAGCCAGCGCCGGTCCTTGTGTGCACACCAGCATCAGGCAGAAGACATGGGCACCTGGGTGACTTGAACTTAGAGGCATCTGAAGTGAGGTGGGGCAGGGACTGTCCTAGAGCAGACGGCTGGGTGGGGAGTAGGAAGTTATGAGACCCTCTCAGTGTCATCTGCAAATGATGTACGATCCTAAGTCATTAATAGGGGCGATACAGGATCCCTCGCTCTTCAGACTGCTCCAGTCAAGGTTATTTACTGGTGACTGTATCCGATCAGGCAGCAATGTGGTTTGGATTACACAAAGGGTTCCCAATCAGGTCAGGAGGATGCAGCAGCATCACACTGAGTGGGGAAGGCCCATGGAAGCCTCCCCGGGGGGTGTTAATGAAGAGCCACACAAGGATGGGTGGCAGGGGTGCACGAGAGGTGCAGGCAGAGGGGAGGGTGCTGGGCGATGCAGGAGGGAGGACTTGTTCCTCTGCCACGGGAGGAAAATAAGGAGCTCATGCAACAGCAAAGGGCGCTGCTCTTTCTCAATTCATTATCTTTACGAGACAACAACATCTCTCTCTTTCCACCCAACAACAAATGTCGCGGAAGGCGGCGCATGGAGGGGGTTGCGAGTCCCGCGCTGTGCTGTGGGACCACGGCCAGTCGCTGAGCCTCCAGGGAGCTATGAAATGAGGCATGAATGGAGTGTTAGGAGAGAATGGAAACTCTCCACTGGCTCCCAGGCCGGCTCTTTTGCGGGGGGTCCCTTGCTCAGGATGACAGCGCTGCCTCTCGTAAACACGCATTTCCTCATCCCTGTTTGTTTCTCTCTTGTGCAATCTCTTGTACCAGACGGGAATGGGAGTGAGTCCCAATGGTACGTGAATGTGTTACAAAAAAACCTTCCCACCCTGCCACCAACGAAGTGCTGAGAAATAACAAGAGGGTTTAAAAGACAAAAAGAGAAAGAAGAGAAAGATGGGGGGAGCCAGATGGATTTGCTACTGACCATGAGTTATTATTCAGAGTGTAAACTCAAGGACCTGGCTCTGCTGGTAGTTTATAGCATCAAGCAGCACTGAGAAGTTCCTAATGCACTCAGTGTTGCTCATCCCTCTGGGAAAAGGAAGTTCCTTACCCAGATGACTTTCCTGGGTGAAAATTATGGGACAAAAATAGGGGTGAAGTAACTTGGCTGAGATCACATAGTGCTCAAACTAAGAGGTAGTCCCAGCTCCAGGCTGCAGAGCCAGCATCATCCCCTGTGCTGTTTCTCCTGGGGTGCATGGGGAGTGTGGCTGCCACCCTACTGCCAGCATCTGCTGTCCATGTGGACCAGCCAGGCTGCTGTCTGTGAACAGCACTGGTGGGACAGAGCACAGCCAGGCTGAGGTGTGATGCTGAGGTGTAGGAGAAAGGGCAAGTCCCACCATCAAATGCAAAAAGTCTCCTGGACCATCAGTAGAGGGAAGAAGGTTGTCTGGACCTGGGCTGGTGGAGCAGGGATGGAGGATCTGTGGGTAAGCTCTAGCTGCAGAGGAGGAAAAGCCACCGGGACTTGCAATCCTTCCACACAGAGGGAAAAACAAGGGAAGAAACCTGCAGGGAGCGATGCCTCTGAGCAGCACTTGCAGGAGGGCAGGGCTGGCTCTGCACCTCCGGACACTTGCAGGCACAGACATCATTTCAATAGAGAAATGATTAAAAGGGGGTGAGGGCGGGGGGTTGGGGGGTGTAGAAAAACCCAAAACATCTGTTTTACTTCAAATCAGAGAAGATTCCTTTGCTTGCAAGGAATGTGTAAATCACGCCGGGCTGGGAGATGTACATAACCCTGCCTGAAAGCTCCTCTGCACTTCAAACGAATTCTAACGTGCTTACTGGGATTTTGGTTTTATTATTTGTTTCTCCCCCCCCAGTCTCCCTTGTCCTACCCTTCACCCTCCCTATCTGCCTGCTGGAGCTGTGACAATCTTCTGCCAACCCCTCGCCTCTTTACCCCTCGGTTCTGGGGCCTCGGAGAGCAGCCAGCAGGCGGTGGCAACAGACCTGGCTGACATCCTTCTGCCAGGGCTCCCTGGCACCCAGCATCCCAGCCTTGCCACCGTCCTCCCCCCCAAATCACCCCTGCGCCAACGTTACAGGCCTTGTGGGCTGCCCTTGCTCCTGCAGTCCGGTGCAGGGTGCAGATGCTTCTCGCTCGGAGGCTGGCACATTGGGATCCTGCTTGGGATGCTGCGAGTGTGGCGAGCAGAGGCATCCCCCTCCTCCAGGCCATTCCCTTGTGTGCTGTCGTTGCTGTCGTGCTTTGTTGCACTTTGTTTCATGCAGAGGTTGAAGCAGCAAGGGCTGGCCAGCGGTGCTGGGGACAAACCCAGCGGAGATACACAGATCAACAGCCTCTGTTCCTAGGGGTTTACAACACCTCCCCGTGCCAGCCTGCTGAGGTGACTTGTCCTGCACTAGAGGGACTGCCCCTGGGGACAAGGACAGGCTCTGCTCCCTGTGGGTGATGCAGCCCTTTGCCTTTCTTCTGAGGCTGTTGAGCAGGAGGCCCTATTGTGGTGGCTTATATAAGAACAGTCAGCCATTGACCCACTTGATGTGGACCACCCACTACTCAGATGACACTGTCTTTTGAAGTCACTACCAGCCTGGGCTGGATTTCAACTAGCAGCTGAGATGGAAGCCAAGCCCCCAGGAGGATGAGAACAAACCCTACCAAGGGATTCTCCATGGGTAGCAAACTGTGGAGTGTCTGGTTCTTGTTTAGAGTGACTGTGAGGTTGGGAGGGGCGAACGTTTCCCAATTTGCCAAGGGTCACAACCTTCCTCTTCTCCATCTCCCCAGGGCCAGTGATGGCCAAACTTTGCAGAGCGTTGGTAGGTTGAACGGCTGGTATGGTTAGCTGTGAACATTTCCATTGTGGAGCTCACTGCAGGGGTCCTGGGCCTCGCTTGTCTCTCCTTTCTCCCTGACACAACTGGAGGAAGAGTTTGATTTATTCCTTCTCTCCTTCTGAGCAGCCTTCTTGTCTCCTGCAGCCACAGCCTCCCCAGGCCTTTCTGTCTCTTCATGGAGGACAGCAGCTGTCCCAGGAGTAGCCCAAGGATGGTACTGAAGTGATGTGTCTCTCGTGGGAGACCCACCTAGCACACAGGAGGACTAATGCTTTCAGATGAGGCTGAAAACCACCCAGCCATAGGTCTGTGCAAAGAAGAGAAGCAAAACCATAGAGTAATGACTTACCCCTAAATACGTAACCTTTGTGGAGCCAGGGCTGGAGGCTTCATGGTGTCTGTGGCAGAGAGAAGAGGGGCAGGGCTGTCCCAGTCCTAAGAAGAGAGCAGAAGGTATTGGAGCAGGAGGGAGAGAAGATGCAGGTGCTCTCTGGGGATACCCCATCCCCAGGAATGGAGCGGGTGCAGAAAGCTGGAGGGATTGATGGATGTTGTGGTGCCTGTGGGAAGGCTGCGGCAGGACCTGAGGGTCATGTGGGACACAGAGCCTGGGGAAAGCCCTCCTTGGCTGTGCTGCATCCGGGACATCTCGATCCATCACCAGCTCTCACTGACGCTCTGCAGCCAGAGCGGGATGAGCCCCTGCGGTTTGCAGCCTTGGGTGTCAGCTGTGGTGTAGCGGGGAGTTGTTCCAGCAGCACAAGGAGTTTGTTTATGATCTCCTGGTGAGTCCCAGCAGAACAGGGACTCTGGTGCTCAACAGACTGATACAAGCTGGTTTCACTTCACTGAAGACAAAAGCAACAGCCCATAGTGGCTCAGCACCACCTCCTTCTGTTTCCTTACTCCACCAACGGACATTAGAATTCATATCCTGGGTGACCTGGGACCTTTGCTGGCTTTGCCAGGCAGAGGAGGGGAACACCTCGCCCCAAGCCTTAAGACAGGCAGAGAGACTGTGGAGAGATGGGCCAGTTCTTGGCTGCATTGCCTTTATGAGCACATCTGTGACTCTTCATCCTCACAGCCAGAAGGACGAAAGCAAGAACACAACTGCCAAGAAATATGGACCTCGAACACCATCTATCCATCTTCCCCAAAGCTGGTAATTCAATAGTAATCCTGTTTTTTCTGCCCTTGTCTTGTCCTCACAGTTCAGACACCATTCCTGTGGGACACCCTAAGGGTCTACTGGGCATCTTCAAGCTAATAAAAGACTTCTCGCTCCTTGGAGCACACCTTGGAGCTAAAGCTCTGGGCTTGCATCATAGGCTGTGTCAATGTTATCTCATGTCAGGGCAGCTTTTTTTGGGCTGTGGCCACACCAAGGAGCTGTTCTCTCATCCATATCTCATCTCCACCAGAAGCTTTGTACAGTGCAGCCCCTCTCTCCAAAGACACTTGCTCTCCTCTTCCTTCATCAGTGGTGTCAAGCTGTTCCTGAAAGGATGTCCCATGAGCATGAGCCATGCACTGCGGAGACAGAGACAAGTATGAGGGGGGACAGGGTGTAGTGCTGGTGCTGTCAACCCCAGGATGGTGACAGCACCCTGGGGACACAGCAGCCAGGGGGGCTGCAGTGACTGTGCTGCACCTTCTGGGTGAGACTGTGGCCCTGCTGAAACCTTCTGGCATTTTTCCTACATTTCCAGTGAAACACGTTTTCACCTAAGGCAGTCTTGGCACTGCTGCTTGCAAGGTGTCCGGCTGGCAAAGGGGCTCCTTGTGGGATCTTGGCCCTCCAACACAGGTATCATTCAGGAGCAGGGCTCTAGGGAACAGAAGGTGGCCTGTGTATCAAGGCCCTCTTTCACAGCCATGGCAGTACTGGGAATCGCTGCTCTGGTGGGGTTTATTGACAGGGTTTCGAGGGAACTCGCGGGAAATTGAGTCGTTGCAGCTGAGGCTGGGAAGGTGAACGTCCTACCGAGGATTTCTATAGCAGGCAGGCAATGGATCCAGGGAATAGCAAGAAATGGTCAGCACTTTTAAATAATTTATTTCTTTCTCTTTCATCCTTTTTTGGATCTTGTTCAACAGGGATCTGAAGAAAAAAAATAGATGAAGTGCTCTAAGGAGCAAGAGCTGAGTGAATCTGCATCGTAGGTTGGCTCGGGTGTGCAGCGGGGAGCCAGGGGGGACGAGCACTCATACTTTGCCTGCTGCAGGTTCTGGCTCTCCGTGGCCTCATAGCTCAGAGGCAGTGGGTGAGCCTTGGAGACCTGGAGCAGCACGGTAGGCTGGCCCGGCGCTGTGTGGAGACAGCACTGCAGTCACAGAAGTCATGAGGGGGCACGTTCCCCTTTCCTCATCTCTCGAGCTCATATGAGTGTAGATGTGCTACCTGGGGATCGACCTTGAGTGGAGACATGCTCAGCAGCCTCCTGTGAGCTTCTCCTCCCTCTTGTCATCTCCCCAGTGCCATGCAGCTTCCAGGGGACAGCAGCCAGTGCCTCAGACAAATCTGGGTGCTGGGTAAGAAGGCATCTGATGCTGCTTTAGTCTCTGTGTCTGTTGGTTTGCAGGGGTTCCTGGCAGCGGTGGGGTCTGCAGTCTGCAGTGGGTGCTGCAGGACACCTCTGCCAGCTCAGTGGTCAGCTGCCCTCACACCAAAGTGCCTCTGTCCCACACTGCACCCCTGTAATGCAGCAGCATTTAGTGTCCCTTCCCTCCACCCTGGCAGCTCTCATGAGGTGCCACACTCTCAAGTCAGTGGTTTTGACCATGGACACAGCACCAGCCACAGCTCTGAGTATCTTTTCAGTGCAGGTAACCCTGGATGAGTTTCCCAGGGTTGTCACAGAGCAGAGATGGTCCCATGGCTGTGCAAGCCTGACCCCAGCCTTGTAGCTGCTCCATGTGCCCTCACTGTCTCAGGAGTCAGGTCTCCTTTACCCTTTTCCAGAGGTCTCCTTGAACAAGTAGCCTCCTACTCTGTGGAGCAGCCTGTGCTCTTCCTCCTGCCAGGAGTATTTGATGGGCACCATTTCATACGCTTCCAAAAGGCATCAGACACCTGAGACATGTTGTGGCAGGTACATTTATTTCCCTCTATCTGACAACTGTGGTCTGCTATTGTTGGGAGGCATCTGTTGAAGGGTAACGATTAGTCTCACAGCATTTGCTGTCCTGGGGAAAAAAGTGTGAATTGCGAGAATGGTTTAGTGACAGCCTCGTGTATTTGTGTCATAGCAAAGCTTCAATACTCTGGCTTGGCCCCAGCATTGCTGTTAACCTGCTTCTCCATCACGTTGAGGGGAGCAAGGTCACTTGTCACAGATGGTTAAAAGAAGCCCAGTTATAAAAGGTACTTTTCTGGGTGGTAGAACTGTGAGGAGAACTTTCCAAAAGATGTCTTTTCTTTCAAGATGGCACTACCCACTGTTTCCTTATTGCAGTACAGGAAAAACAGAGACGATGAAAAACAGAAGACATCGGTCCTTTTGTGTATGATACCTGAGCAGCAATTGGCTGGCTGGTGGGAGCAGGTTGGTGTTGCCTCCCTTAGTGCCTCTTCCCAGTGTGCAGCAGGCACTGAGCTGCTCAGGAACTCCTTTTCCATGATGAGCTGCCCCCCATCTGTGCTGGCCCAGCCTGAGGTTGAGATCACAACCCCTTGTCCCCAGCCCTGATCCACATTCCTGCTAGGCTGCCAGTGCCTGAACAGGAGCATCTTATTGCTGTAATACCTGAGACAGTGCCAGCCCTGGCAGGACAGCACAAGGAGGAGGTCCACAGCCCTATAAAGCCTAGCGCAAATCTCAAGCAGGACCTCTGGTAGGGATGCAGCGTGGTCATTCCCATGCCAGGGTACCAGCCCACCTTGCTCTCTGGCACCATGGACACGGGCATGGCATGAGCCATCAGCCCAAAGTTAGGGTCTGGTAAATAGACCAAGAAGTCCTCTCTTGCCAAAAAAGCACTCCCTGCTTGCTATTTGCCACAGAAACCAGGGGGGTCGTTCTCATTTACCTTTCTTAATTATATCAAATCACAGAGTCACCAGTAAGATGAGCTGCATTGCTGTGGTTTGTGTGAATGGGCTGCTTTTTGTTTGAGTTGATTTCTTTTTAGATTCTGATGGTTTCTGAATTGGGAATGCTTGTGCTAAACACACACACACCCCCCTTTCTGTGCTTGCCCAGGCAGCTGCTGGCAGGAGACCCCCACTACTCCTTCCTGGACATCAATGGAAGTGGGTTGGGAGGCTCAGCAGGAGATGTACAAGCCCACGGTGGAGGCACAGGGGTGAGAGGGTGCCCAGTAGCCCCACGGACCACACACCCCCCCCCCCCAGAACATGCACAACCCCTCAGCCTCTCTGCCTCCTGGCTGCCTCCAGGAAGCCCCTCACCTTGGTGTCTGGGAGCTGAAGGTACTAAAAGACTGGGAGAGGTCAGTGTTTGCTCGCGGGTCCCCTGAGCACAAGGGTGTGTGCAGTGCTGGGTGTGAGCAGTGTGTTCACACCCACGTATTCATGGCACCATTCCTGGCTGCTCTGCTCTGCACGTGGCTGAGCCCGGGCACAGCCCAAGCCTTGCTGGCCCCCAGTCCCTCCTGTTGAGATCACGGGGGCGCAGGGATTGCCAAGAGCTGGTCCATTGAGGGCTTTAAAACCGAGGCCTCCAAATTGTTTTTCAGCTGGAAGAGGAAGCAAGAAGGGCTGGCAAACAGGGGTGTGATGTGTGTGTGTGTGTGTCAGCTCACTGGGGCAGTCTCAGCGGCTCGGTGCTGATTGCGTGTGAGCCCAGAGACCCTGGGCTGTGAAGAAGGCATGGATAAGCCATGACCGACCAGAGGGTGATGGCAGCATGTGCACGTGACACCGAGGTGATGTGACATCAGCCAGGTCAGGATTTGTGTTTTCATGCTCAGCATCACAGTTGGTGGTACCCACATTACTGAGAGGATCCTTCACACCATGTGTGACACCAGCCTGGCCTGCTCTGTGCTGAGCTCCTGGAACTAGGAGAAAAACAGAGTCTCGTGGCCACAGGAGCAAGGAGCCAAGCCCAGGCGTATCAGCCAGGCCTTACTGGCAAGAGCATCTTGTGGTTGCACCACTTTGGAAAGCATGAGGCTGTATTTCTGCCGGAAGCTGGACGCTGGAGCAATGTCTCTGCCCTGTCCCCCATTCACATGGTGCAAGGTTCTCCTTACACAGCCTGGGTTTACCACACAGACATGGCTTTTGGTTGCAGCCAGCTACTTGTAGGCACCCAGCTGCTTACAGTGGGTGGCTGGCAGCTGCAGGAGTGCTTATCAAACTCTTCATCGGAGCCTTTTCTCTGCAGGCCATTTGTGGCACAGCATCTCATTGAGCAACTGCACAAGCCCAAAGGCTCCAGGAAGAGCAGTGCACCAGAGAACACAGGAAAGCTGGTGGTATTTCTGTGGGATATAAAGAAATCAGCCGCTGTGCTAAGGAAGGTCAGAGGCAGAAGCCCTTATCTCCCTTCCCGCAAATAAGGATCTTGAGTAAAGCACTCAAAACTTTGTGAGCATCAGGAGAGGGAGTGAAAAAGCCATGAGCCAACCTTGTTGTCTATAAATAAATTACACATTCTGGTGTTTCATTCTCAGCCTTACAGTTTTATGCCATTAGAATTTTGTATTTTGGGTTCTTTTTTTCTCCACATTGAGAAAGGATAGAAACATATTCTTTTTTTTTTTTTTTTTTTTTTTTAAAACACAATTGATAATCTTCCACAATCATTGGATTC